>WYDI02020637.1:0-32942 GCA_009867235.2 Psittacus erithacus | reverse complement strand
CTGTTCCCAGACTGAAAGTCAGAAACACAGCGCTGCACCAGCTGCTAAGAAGGAGAAAAAATGACTGCTACTGCTGAACCCAGGACAATCTTCTAACTTTATCTTGTGGCTTTGGAAGGGGAAATGCTTTTTGGATTATTGCTTTCTGCACCAGGCTGCTGCGAGTAGCCCACTGTTGGACTGTAGAGAAGTGAAGTGCAATCGCTACAATTGCAGCTAGTGGGAAGTGGAGACTTCAGAACATGCATGGTGGTTTCTATCTCCTTGGATATCTCTGGATGGGCGGATTACACTGCTGTCAAAAAAACCCTATCTGTTTGTAAAGATCATGGAAGTGCAGGGAGAAGGCAAGAGCAGTCGAAAAAAGATTAGCTAAGGAAGGGGTGCTAAAAGTGGTTGTAGTGCTGTGTGTCCTAGGAGAGATGGACTTAGAGCACACCCCAGAACAGTGTTGTCTTTCAGTGGCTGTGATGGTCTAAAAGAAGAGTGAAAAGGCACATAAGAAGTTACTGTTTTGAGCTCTGGGTTTTCGGTGTGACTGTTGCAGCAGCAGGCTTTTGCATAGTCTACTACTTTGTTAGTGCAGTTGCCAGTTAATGTCGATGGCTTTTCCCAGTGCAAAAGGATAAGGGTGACAGGTGTATGCAGTGTTGTTAGTATAAATAATGAGCTGCTTCAGCATCTCTGTGGGTGCAAGTCTTAAGCATAGACACTATAGCACAGCCATACCTTCGGTGACCTGAAGATATGACAGACTTGCTGCTTCCTTTGTTAGATTTATGAAGTGCTATGATGAGAATCTCAGCTTTGTGCATCCTGCCTACCAACAGTTTTGCACGCTCCTTGGCTATGCTAAAGAAACAAACTGGCACGTGAAGAATTTATTACTTATTATTGAATGGTGGACCAGGGATTGCCATGTAACTCATGCTGATGGCACGGCATTTAATTCAACATCATTCTGTGGACAGATACCAACAGCTGTATTGCAGAAATGCTTGAATGTATGAAAGCCAAAATAAAATTAAAAAAATAAAAATAAAAAAATAGATAAAAAACCAACAACAACAAAAAAGGCAAGCAAGCAACCAACCCTGCATAAATGAGAAAGTTCAGTAAAAGGAGTACCTAAAAGAGCAGGACAGTGCAAGCAGCATGAGAATTTAGCCTTTAAGTGGGTGTCAGATTTCAGAAAGATCAAAAAATATAATCACACAGAAGGACCAGTTTTAAAACTGGAGATGTGCCTGAAGGATAAAGCAGTATGTAGCCTCACTAAATGCTAAAACAGAGAAGACCATGAGGCTCAACTTACTGAAGATCCTTCTTACACTATAGTAGACATAGGAGGCCCCCTGATGGATTACTGAGCTAAGCTTTCAAAATTTATCAAAAAGAGCTAAAGGATTGATCAGCATAATCATAGTGCAGAAAGTTGTGAGAGATTCCACACCTATGTTTCTTGAAAAGCCATACAGTGGATTCTCAAATTCAAATGTTGACATTAAAAACCAGCCAACCAGAAAAACCCACAAAACCCCCTGATCCTCTTCTTGCCACCACCAGCAGCAGCAGCAGACTTGTGCAGTAGTTCTGAAAGAGCTACTCAAGTGTTGACTAGTTAGGATATTTGAATTAAAAAGAAAGACAAACCAACCAAACAAAAAGCTTTGGCTCCTTAAGAACAGAGGATGGCAAATGTAATTGCAGTTTTTGAAAGAGGTTTTCTTTTTTTTCAGGAGTCCTTAGCCTTTACTTTACTTGGTGTCTGTCTGGTAGGCAGAGACAAATACGGTGTGTGGGAAGCTACCATAGCTTTCAAATTACATATTTTTCAAGAAGTAAGGCTTTTTAAAGGTTTGAGGTTAAGAGTAAACTGTTTTCTTGTATTACCAGAGGGCATTTGAAGAATCTGAAGATGAAGGCTCTTAAACTGGTGCATTACAAGACCAGAATGAAGCTTCTTAACTTTGGCCATAAAAGGACGAAACAGATATGGAATTTAGCAGCATAGTGTGTACTTTTTGAGATAGTGGACTAGAACTGGGGTTTTTGTTTTACTTTTTAACATTCCAAACCATTAATTGGAAGGGCTGGTGATTCTGAGGATCATAAATAAAGGATTTACCACATAAATATTACTATTTATATAATGCATTTACAGTTCAATGTTCATACAGAATATTTCATAGTACCATTTCTACATAACAGTAAGCTAGTCCAAGGTAGCAAAAAACCTTTTAGAACTTACTCTACTAAGTTAGTTTTATTGCCCTAATGGAAATGAGTCAGTCATTTGCAGAGTGGTTTTATGCAAGTACTTAGGCTTAATCTCATTAGGCATTAATATTTCCTAATAGTTTTAAGAATTTTTCTTGAGGTTTCCTGAATACAAAAAGAGTCAGAGAGAGATGGACTTCTGCCCTTTGCCTGAAGGCTGATACCTCTAAAGAACTTTTGGTGCCTCTTTGATATCAGGAAGTATATTTAACAGTCAAAAGCATACCACAGAATCACAGAATAGTTGAGGTTGGAAGGGACCACCAGGGATCATCTAGTCCATGTTCTCCAGCATGGTCACCTAGAGCCCATTGCTTAGGATTGTGTCCAGATGGCCCAAGGGAAAAAGACTCCACAACCTCTGTGGGCAGTCTATTCTAATGCTCAGTCGCCCTCACAGTAAAGAAGTTCTTCCTTATGTTCATGTGGAATTTGCTGTTTTACTTTATGCCCATTGCTTCTTGTCCTATTGCCTAGCACCACTGAGAAGATTCTGGCTCCGTCGTCTTGACATCCATCTTCATACACATTGATCAGACACACGTGTGCACACACACACACGAGCCTTCTCCGGGCTGAGCAGACCTGGCTCCCTCAGCAATTCCTTGTATCAGAGATGCTCCAGACCCTTAATCATTCTAGTAGTCCTTTGCTGGACTTGCTTCAGGACCTACATGTCCTTATTGTGCTGGGGAGCCCAGAACCAGGCATATTGATGCAGGTGAGGTCTCACCAGGGTGAGGGAGTAGTAGAAGGAGGATTTCATTCCTGGATCTGCTGGCAGTGCTCTTCCTAATGCAGCCCATGGCTGGCTCATGGACAACCTGTTGTCCACCAGTATCCCCAGGTCCTTCTCCACAGAGCTATTTCCCAGCAGGTCAGCCCCCCAGCCTGTAATGGTGTGTGGGGCTATTCCTTTGCAGGTGCAGGACACTGCACTTGCCTTTGTTGAGTTTCAAAAGGTTCCTCTCTGTCCGCCTCTCCAGCCTGCCTAGACTCTTCTGAATGATAGCACAGCACTGTGGGGTGTCAGGCACTCCTCTCAGTTTTATTACTGATCTGCTTAAGTGGATATTAATATCGAAGGATACTTCCTGAAAGAGAGGGTTGGAGGGGTCTGTTCAACTCAGGATGATATGGTAAATGCTGGTAACTTGAGCATGTTTTAATTTAAGTGGGTGCAACATGTTCTTAAACAAGGTTTCTGGTGTTAGGAGTTCCTGAAGTTGACTTGGAGCTTCAGAAGAAAAAAAAAAATCCACTAGTCTACTTGGTGTCTGATGACATGGGAAGGGAAGAAACTCATTGCTCAGACTGCCTAGAGCAATTTCAGTGGTGTGCTTGGTATTGTGGGAATTGGAAGTAAAAATAGAAATAACATCTGAAATGTGTGTGTATCTCAAAAGGCATCGGAAGCAGGGCTAAGGAAAAGCAGCAAAAATTAGAGGCTTTGTGAAAAAAGGTAAAAGATTTCTCAAAACATGTAGCATACCTGTGGGAATAACTGTTACGAGGAAATCGGCTACTGTTTTACTCTGAGTCGATAATTATCATCAGAACTGACCAGCTGGATGCATTGCTTACAGGCATGCACTAAGCTTGAAAAGCTACAAGTGAGTGAAATCCAGAAGTCCGTTTTCCAGCTCTGTTGGATGGAATTTGGTGTCATCTCACTTTCCCTTTACTTGAAATTTAGCTTCATATAATGATATCATTATGCCTCATTTAACACATGCCTTTTCAGGTTTTGTGAATAGAATGCATTTTGTAATTTGGGAATGCAAGTAAATTCTGTTGTAATCCTATGATGTATAATTTTATTAGCAAGTAGGATGCCATGCTACCATCTCTGCTACTAAAAAAACAATTTGTCTTTTTGTATTATAATTTTGACAATGTTTTTGATAAATATTGATGAGAAAAGTGTGGTAAGTTGTTCCTGAACTTGTTAATGTGAATATTTGTCAATGGTTGACTTTACTGCACGCACACACAAAGGTATTGACTTTTAGGGTTATATATTAAGTTATTAGTAAGACAGACCTGTTAGTAGAATTTGCTTTACAGCATAATTATTCCAAATATTTTTAGCTTGAACTGTGCAGGATTAAGAGACTATAAATCCTCAGTCATTTTGTTTAGGACTCAATGCATCTGAAGTAAAGGAAAATATTGATGAGTTTTGGGCAAATGGGTCCATTGGTGGTTTGTTGTTTATTTGTTTGTTTGTGTTTTGTTTTGGGTTTTTGGTTTGGTTTGGTTTTTTTTTCCCCCTGCATTTGATGTCTCAGGCTTGCCTTCAGCCATCAGCTGCCTTAGTCCAAATTTTGGCACCTCTACTCAAGTTGTTTGAGGAAGCTGACACACACAGTTGGATGCATCGTAGGTACTTGAACAGACCAGATACAATGCTGAATGGGACAGAGTCATGTCTAGAGGTTAAATCTTTTTTTCTCTGGAATTATAGTCTTAACCTGGAATTACCTGGTATTATAAGCAGGCCTGTCAAGTTTGGCGTTTTAGTTTTAGTTTACGATGTCATTGCAGAGCAAAAAGTAGATGAGCCTAGTAAAGGAAGTGCTAAAAAGGAAGCTTCAGGGCCTGCAAGTGGCGAAGGGAAAAGCTGTCTGAGTGTTGATCAGACCTGTGGACTGCAGGAGACCCTTCAAGACATTGCTTTGTTAATGAATACCTGAAATGAGTAACTTCTGCTTCTCGTAAAGTGTTTTTAGTAGTTAAAAACTCAGCTCTTCTGCATGGATTTGTGTCTTGAAGTGTCTGGCTTCTTGCGGACAACTCAGTATTGTAATATGAAATAGGAGAGTGCGAAAGCCTGGTATTTTAAATACAGGGGATGCTTGACTCCTTTTGTAATGATGATGACACTGTTTTTTTATTCTCGAGGGCTTTCTTGTATGTCTCAAAGTCTGATGTTCCTTGAAAGTATACACAGGTTTTTCTAAAGCCTTACTTGTTGGATCAGTCTCTAGTATCTATTTAGTTCTCTTGTATTCAAGTTAAAATACCTTAAATTCAGAAAGCTAATGGTTAATTTAAGCTTTTGATTAAAATAGTTTTTGTACTCAGACTATTCTATACCACACTTTTTGGATCTTGTTTCTTAATCCAGCTGCCACTTAGTCAGAGTTGGCTGGCTTGTGAGTGTGGAAGGGCTATGGCTTGGATAAGGCAGGGCAGTACAGGCCTGTGCGGTTGGTTGGTGGTATAAGACAGTGTCTGCTTGCTTGCCAGGCTTCTTGCAGAGGCTGTGAGCAAGCTGCTTCATAAGAGAAGGTCATGTTCTTCCTGCCTTAATAACTCACCTTCAAGAGGGTTAAATTTTCCCTTGCTGCTGACAACATAACAGGGAAGTGATGTGGGAATCCTTTGCATGAACGTTGCTAAT
Organism: Psittacus erithacus; assembly: GCA_009867235.2. NCBI lineage: Eukaryota > Metazoa > Chordata > Aves > Psittaciformes > Psittacidae > Psittacus > Psittacus erithacus. The sequence continues at coordinate 27,256 of WYDI02020637.1, read as the reverse complement.
TTAAACCACCCAGTTGACTTCAGCCTACGGCAGTCCTTATTTGTTAGCCATCACTTCAAAAAGAAATAATTCGGACTCTTGAAGCAAAGAGACTGTCATTGGATGAAACTGCTACTACACAGGTGTCAATCGCAGTAGGCAGCAACAATCCTTTAGATTAAGTGAGATAAATACCAGTGTTTGCAGGCACTGCAGAGTCTAGGAACAGCAGCTAGTTTTTATTTCAGTTAGGCAAGTACATCTGCCTCCCAGATTAAGCTTCAGAATGAAGTCAGATTTCTCTTTGAAAACTCAGCAACCTGTCACTTTTGATGAAGGTACTGTTTATAGCACAGGAGCTGTAATAAGGGTAACTTGTCATTGCAACGCTGCTGGTCACTTTTAGGGCTGAAGGTGATGCATTAAAAACTTTTATGTTGTGGAGTGTCTTCCATGATTGTGCCCCCTCCCTCTTTGCTGTTTGATCTACTTGCATTTATCTTTTCATAAGCCAGTTTTCTGAGGCGCTGGCACTAAGACAACAGCATGCCACTGAAATGATTTACCTCCTGTTCAGTTAGGTGCATTTTAACATAGAGGATAGTGACCTGTAAATGCATACGGTTCTGTATGAACTGTTTGGGGTTTTTAGCATTCATTCATACTTCTTGTGGAACAGCTGGTGAGTTTCCGTAGTATTTCAAGTAGGTTTGAGGGTCTGTCTTTTAAAGTCAGAAAACTGACCCTCTAAAGCAGAAGACCTCAGAATTTTTCAGTGTGGTTTCCAGGTCACTTTCCTCAGTTTCAGATACTTTCCATAATAATATTACAGATAATTTCCTTCTCTACCCACAAGGAAATGTGATTTGATGGCTTGAAGCAAAGTAGTATACAGAGGCATATTTGTTAGTGTCTTGAAAGCTGTTTTGAAACACATTAAAATACCATGGCAGCTGAAACATATGGGGACAGTTTTCATCACTGCAGCCTCTTGGTATGCAGATCTGTCTAGTCTTCATTGAACTAATTCAATTAAATGAAGGCTTTCCTGAGATAATCACTTTGCAAGCCTTTTCCTATATTGCAGCAACCAGCTTTAGTGTGGTGTTGAAGGTCAAATGCTAGTACAGCTAATGCTTAATATCTGAATGCATGGTATTCAAGCAGATGTATAAATTAAATTGAATGACACAGGATATATGATAGCTGGAGCTTTGGCTCTTGAGGTCTGAGTTTGCTCAAGTATTTTGAGATTTAATTTTCTTAATATTAAACCACATTTCCCATAGGTTGGTGAAGCAAGTATTAAGTGCAGGTTCAGTAACAGGAAAGGCTGGGATAGTCTAAGGTATGCTAGGTTCTGTGCATCTGGGCAGTAGTAATTATGCAGCACTTGAGCTTTGTTGTTCGCATTTGATTGTCAGTGCATGGCCACTGCAAACTGTCACTTCAAGGTAACCTTAATTTTTAATGACTTTAGAATGCAGATTATAGCTTTCTTTCAAATGGAGGGAATTACTAAATACTAAATTACTAATTACTAAACAATTTCAGCTATGAAGAACTATTTCTGGAGTCCTTTTTGATGCATATTTAATGTTCAGGGCTGCTGTTTGGGTGGGGCAGGGGATTAACATGGGTTTATATGTCGAGTGTTGTTTTAAGAATACTTTAAGAAACGTGTTAGAGCTGCTTCTGGCTTAGTCAGCATAGTATGTTCTGGTAGCATTAATAGTATTGTACTCTATAGTTTCTTCATACTTTAGTAAACATCTCTATATGTAGACTTGTGTTTAGAGCTTGTCCTTTTTCCAGGCCAACTGCAGAGGTTGGTGAGGCTGTCAGACTAATGACACTGGCAAAATTGTCTAACCTTTATTTCATGGGTTGTGGTTTTGAATTATTGTCTGTAGTAACAAAGCATATTCACTTAGCAATAAATATTAATGTGATTTGGATAAGGAATTTAAGATGCAGTATTCTTCATGGGCAGCCACAATGACATGATGTGTCAGTGAAGCTATTACAGTCATAGAGCCAGCGGGGTCTTTTCAGAGAGAATTCAAAAGTATCTGAATCCTGTCTATGAGAGTATATGCTGCTAGTGTAAGGTTCCTCTGCACTACAGGATTTTTAGCTATTTGAGCGTGACAGAAAATAGCTTTAAAGTTGTTCCTAGTCTCAATGATATGCAAACAAAGGGTTATCCAAAATTCATGTGCCTAATGTAAGACAGACTTTTCTTAATCGTTTTGTGTGCAGGTTTTTTAATCTGGACACTAACGTAACTTCAACTGAATTAAACTTTAAACTGGAACTTCAGCAATGGTGTATAAGTGACTTGCAGTTTGATAACTATTTCTTGAATTTAAAAGTTTGAGGTATTAGCAGATTGGAAGTTTGAGGTGAGTTGCTTTTAGCTATATTGCGTCAAGAGCTCGTGCTACTTAAATGACCTATCTCAAATGACTGCTGTAAGAATTGAGAACCGGAACACTGATCAAAACAAGTAAAAATATTCAAATAGTTAAAGAGATAAGTATTATTAGATGATCTATGTAGCTTAAAATATGCTTTCCCTGGAAGTGTTCAAAAAACATGTGGATAAGATCCTTAGTGACATGGTTTAGTGGTGGACTTGGCAGTCCTGGGGTAGAGGTTGGACTTGATGATCTTGTAGATCCTTTCCAGCTGAAACGATTCTATGATTCTTTCATGATACTTTTAATTTCACTGTTTATAGTTGCATTATGCATCACCACTTTGTTACAAAAGTAGGCTGTTGGAACGTGCTGTAACAGGAAACGAATGCATGTTGCAAGATTTGACATTTAAACTGCATTAAGGGTATTTCTCAAAGAAAATTGTAGCAAGGCTTCTCTTTAGGAATCAGGAAAGAAATTATGTTAAGGTAAGTCCATTCTGTACCTATGTGCTGAGAGGCTTTTGTACTGTCCATTGCAATGGCTGGTAAAAAATGAGCTGCTGGAGCAGATTCTTTCTTGTCTGATTTGGTGTAACAATTGCTAATGTTTAACCAAGTTTTCATAATATAGAGCAAAACTGCTCTTGCTCATTATTCAGAATTTGAATTTGAAACGTCTTCACACTTTTTCTGTTTTCCACAGCTATTTCTTGACTGTGATGAATGAGACAAAATAGTCTGTAATGGTAGTAGATCTGATCTGCAGAACCATGCTGTTTCTGTAGTGTTAATGTAAACTTCCTGAGCTTGTGTTTGAGCCCTAAGGGCATGTTGGTATGTTAAGACACCACTGAGGTACTTCAGAACATCTGAGAACCCCTTTCAGGATAAACTGTTAATGATAGCTTGTTACTGGAGTATTGTGTCTTAACAAAAATGAATCTAGATGCGCAGAGATGATAGAACTCAGTATAGAGATGAGAGAGCATGAGCACAGCATGAGCTATGATTGAGCAATGTTATTGCTCTTAAAATTACTTACACATGACAGCAAGTCTTGCCCTGGCTCAGTATTCAGTTTCAGAGCTTTTCAGTGCCAGGTAAGCAGTGACTAGAGCTGTAGCTTTTCCTAACCTCATGTCTGTACTTGGTGTATTTGGGTCTTGGGTGCAGGGCTTCTGCTGGAGGCTTAAGCAGAGCTTTTCTTAATTAAAAATGGATCAAGTTGGATGTAATTAGTTGTAGGGCATTCTCCCCGGTATGTTTTACCTAATTAGCAGCTGCAGCATCTTTTCTAGTTACACAAACCCATTTGCCTCATCTCCTACTTATTATACTGTCATAGCTATGATCAGATGCCAGCTGAGAAATTCTCCTGGGCTGCTAGCTGGCCAACAGCGTTCAGCTTTCAGGCATTAGATGAAGACATGGTTTGGCCTTAAAGAGAACTCATTTGCGTGAATTTCTTCACTTACAGGACACTCTAGCAGAACATGTTATAGTCAGACGAAGAATGTGTATTGATCCAAACTGCATCTTAGCATGCAGATGATCACCATTGTCATGGATTCTTCAACTATTGAATTATTTTTTTGTAAATTACAGTACACAATGAAGATTTAAGTTTTAAATTAGGTACCTTGATGATGATATAGGGTGTTGAAGTTTTATGCATGTAAGTATTGACTGCTTTATTATGACTACTTTTTGTTTCTTTCCAGAAAGCAGCTGTAGACAGTTTTTCTCAGATTCTCCTAGTGATAGGAAGAGTGGTTGTAGTTCTGCTGGAGATGGGACTGTCACTTGTGGTTGGGTGACATCATTTCAGGGTCTTTCAGCATCAGTGGTTGTCTTCAGTGCAAATGCAGTACTGCGACATGGTGCTTAAAATGGTAGATTTGCTATAGCTGAAGCTGGTTGCTTCCAGAGCAGAGAACAGAGACTCCTGGAACACATACCTTAAATTTCTAGTAGTTAGATGCTTATACCTGGACCCCAATATAGTCGCAGTGGTCCAGCTGAACCAGTCCTCTAACCTGGCAGGGCGATAGCCAGAAATCTTTTTTTTTTTTGCTATTTGGCTCTTTACCTTCATAAAGCAGTGCTGCAGTCAGTGGTAACTGCGTTATCTAAGCGTATGATACCTGAGGGTTTTGTTGACCTGGAAGTGTCGAAATTACTGTTCATCTGGGCCTGGCAGTCATAATGTTTCATGGGGGAATATATTGTTACTTGTGCTCGCTGTACCCATTATGTCGATAAGGTGACATACATGATCAAGCTTGTTTTTGCGCACAACAAATGTTTACATAGGCATGAAGTGCTTGTGCATTCAGTCTTCTGTTGTGTAGATACATGGGTATGTGCAAGGTGTGTCAGCCAAGTGGGAATTAGAGAGTGCCTGTGAAGGCCAAGAATCTTGTGGGTAGTTGTTAATTTCTCAGCTACAGTGCTCTGATAATCAGACAGAAGAGCTGCTCTTAATCTCCTTATCTCTTCTGTAGGAAGGTGGTGGTGTGCAATTTTCCTCTCTGTTTAAAGAATTAAATGCGGATACTGTGGGAGGTTTGTCTTGTGATGAAATAGGCTGCAGTGGGGCTAAAACTGTTTGGACATGAAAATACAGTAAGACCTAGGTCTACTTGAAGGTATACTCCTATTTACACTACAAAAGTACTTAATGCCCGGTCTAACTTAGTGTTGAAACTGTTTTCCTTGAGGTTTGTACAAATGAATTTGTGGGAACACAAAAAGGCTTGTTCATCCCAAACTCTGAGGTGAAAGCTCCAGATTTTTAAGTTGAGTGTTTTCTTTACCCTATGTGACATAAGTGGTGGATGCTTCAAACTCCATTTCCGTGGAAACATGTTTACTTCCAGGTGTTCTTAAATGTTTCCTTTTGTTACAGATCTTTGGTTTATCATCAAGCGAAATGCAAAACAGAAAGGCAACAGCTGTTCTAAAAACTTAATGATTTCAGAAAGTGGGAAACATCCATTTTATGCCTCGTCACTCTTCCTAGCTGAATGCTAACTAAAAATATTATAGGAAATATGAAGAAATTGTTGTTAGGCAGCAGTTTGTTCCCTAACTTCAGTGTGAAGAGGAGGGTTGTGTTACAATGTATTTCAGAATAGCTGTTCTGTAACTAAATGTATATTTATTCTTTCCCTAGGCTGTACATGCCATTTGGCTTGAGAAACAGAATGCGCCATGGGACAACCTCAAAGATATCTCTCCAGACGGGGTTTCTTGCTTGGGTGATGTGTCTGCTCTCCTGACTTGTCTTCATAACCAAAGGATTTATTTTCCTTTTGGAAATATTTTAAGTTGAAATCTTGTTCCTTACTGGCAACTGTCTACGCTAAAGACTGTACGCATCATGGGTGATATGGCAAACAACTCGGTTGCATATAGTGGCGTAAAAAATGCTGTAAAAGAAGCTAATCATGGAGATTTTGGAGTTACTCTTGCAGAGCTCCGTTCTCTTATGGAACTTCGAGCTGCAGATGCACTGCATAAAATACAGGAATGCTATGGAGATGTACATGGCATCTGTACAAAATTGAAAACTTCACCAAATGAAGGTAAGTCAATTTTAACGCTTACTGAGGAAACTCCATTTAGGAAAAACCTCAGTGAAGCAAACTACTTAATTCTTTAATATAGCAAAGTTTATAATAAAATACTGCTTCTTACTCAAGGCAGAGAGGTATTCAATGCTAATAAGCAAGCAGGAGTTTTTTCAGTTAGTCTGAACTGCAGGTAAGATATTGGATTAGCGATGAAGTTCCACTTTGGAATAAAGTTCATTGATGTAGGCATCCCCATATGAAATATAAGTGCAACACAGCAGTATTTAACTTGCTGTGAAAGTGTAAGTTTTATGAATAGCTTATATGACCTGTAGTTCACAGTTCGCACCATATTGTCATAGAACACAGATTTTAATGAGTCTATCGCAGGGCTTATTAATGCTTCTGTGTTGCTACCTAGTTTTTTTATTCCTTGATGTAGCAATTTTTAAAACTGATGGCATATCTTTTCTATTTGTACTACACTGGATTCTTGATAACATTTTCTAGTTTTTAGATTTGTAATATTCTTTTATATTTCATTTGATCTATGCAAAATATCGGTATGACTTTAGGCACTGGGAGGTACTGTCGCTATTACTAGGTTTGTAAAGTGATCACACACTCCTTTTTTCTAGAAATAAGCATCTCTAAGGAAGTCTTTGCCATGTTAGACTTGATAGCATTCTGTGAAGTGTGGCTACATGATGCTTTTGCTTCTATACAGTTATTATTCCAAGATATATGTAGAGAAAGAAATAAACCTATGAAGTCTCCTTCCTGAGAGCTTTACAGAAGTTTACTTGAAGATGTGGTCCTCTCTCACTACTGTCTTCTAGTGTAAATGAAGGCTATGAGCTTGTATTTGTGAAAGATGCAAGTCCTATTGCTTGAAATATCTAAACAGTAGTATCCTGTACAAATGTTTTTAATGGTTCTTAAGCTAATAGTAACTCAGTGTGACCTCCTGCTGTTGATAGCGAGTGAGAAGTACCAAAATCAGTATTTGGGCAAATTATGATATCTCAGCATTTAAGGTTTCTTGTAGCTTTTAACCAGTGTAGTGTTGGTGGCAGTAAAGTATCTGCTGTTGTAATCCTGGAGAGCTGTTGCTTTCTGTTCTTCAGAAATGGTAGGGAAAGCATTTGGAAGGGTTTGTCTCCTTGGATCAAGAACAACCTGCTAATCAGGTATCTCTGGGTACACTGGCATTTAGCATGTTTTGGTTTGATCTGCTTTTGAAGCCAGACTCCAGTAATTATTTCAGTACATGAACTGGGTTCCTCTTACCAAAATGGAAGTAGCCAGCTCTCATGCCTGACCTGCCAGTGAATGGAAGTAGACCAGTTCCGGGCTGAAGAAGTTTGTAAAATGTGAGGTGTGCAAATGTCTGTTCCTTGGCATCAACACACTTGTGAAATTTAGTGTATGTGTGTGAAGAACAGCTGCATACAAGCAGTGTAATGCTTCTTGGGGGCAGCAATCTCTCTTTACCCTGTTAACCTGTTGCATAGCATTAAAAGACAGTTTCCTTTCTCAGTAAAGAGTGTTCACAGTTTTTATCGTTGGGAACTGAGAGAGTTGAATCCTATTTTACAGTCATCTGCAAGGCTTACGGACCATTATTACTTGAATTGCGTCTGGATGTACAGCTGTAGACTGCAATGATGCACTAAGCACCAAATACCTGGCATATGGCAGGATTCACTTTATATAATGTAATATAATATAACAAGCAGGTTAAAACACGGGAAGATGAGTGTTTGTTGACATCTACTAAAACTAGAAAGGGTTAGATGCCCTTTCCTGCAGATTGATTCTGCTGTACTGAGGACTGAGTGATCAAGGTCTTTCCCTTTCAAAAGGATTTGACATTTAGTTCTGTTGTACTGCAATCAGTTAAATACAATCACTAACTTGATAAAAGGGTGCCATCATTTTTTTTGAAGTTTAAGAGCAGCTCGTATGTGCAGCAGGACCTCAACAGTTGAATGTGATGATTAGCTGAGAAAAGGTTAAGTAAGATAAGTTAGAGCAGTGTCCTCTATAAAGGTGTCATTTTGACTCTAAATCACTACATGAAAATTAAAGAACCAGCCTCTCTATAAAGCAAGCTACTATAAATTTCTTGGAGGTAGTACAGGAGAGCTCTCATGAAAGTAGTAGGTCTCTTCTTTTGTGAATTTCAAGTTGTAAGTGTAGAAATGGAGACATTTTAATGAAGAAAAACTAGGCAAGATTTGTGTAGAAAACTGTTAACAGTAGTTGTAGCTTTCTAAAATCTCATGGGTATACCTGCAAGACCCTATGACACTTCCTCTTATTCAGAAGGGGTTTTTTTTGTTGTATGAAAGGCTGACATATGTAATTATCAGTGATTCATAGTGAAAGTACAGGTAGTTCTAAAATGGTACAGTGGATGAGTTCAGCATGTATAAGTAATTGAATTAATTGCTTTGAAGTTACTGACAATGTAAGTCAATGTCTGTTTTCAGGCAAAATGTGGATCAGACCTATCTGGTTTGAAATGAGAAGTGAAATATGTCCTTTACCTTTTAGTATTACTAAAATCAGACACTGAGCAGACTTAGCTGTGTAGTATTTCGTGTTTACTATGTCCTTATATGTCTGCAAATGTGAATAAATGAATGTATGACATCTATAGTAGGAAAAGTCCTTGTATTCTGGAGAGATGGGCCACCATCAGTATTTCCAGAGGTCAACATAAGTTTGGTTTTCTAGTAACTATTACTTTTAGATTTCTAATAAAATTTACATATGAAGCTTTACCTATTCACTTGCTCAATATTTTTCAACTTAATACCAAATAACATAAATTAGCCTAATTCAGATACATAATGAACAATATAATGACAGTAGTGTCAGCCTCAGGACTATAGATGATGAACTATGAAATTGCCAACTGTGTGGTAAATGTATCAAGTTTGGTAATGGTGCATGGTGTATTATGGAGAATACTAAAAATACAAAACCTTCTTGTCTTTGCTGGGCTTATTTACTAATCTTCACTAAGTGGTTCTTGACAGTAGCTTAGCTTTTTATATACATATAATATATATACATCCAAATACCATTGCTGTACACTTCTGCTGTTTTGCATCCTCTCACAGGATGTACCCTGTGAAAGGAAGAAGAAAATGGTGCTGCTGACATTATGTAAATAATCTTCCAAATTTTGCCATTCTAAAAGGAAGAGAGAAATGGTATCTGTTGCAAAATAGCAATATGGTCCAGCATTTTGAATTGGCCAAGCTGTTCTGAGTTTCTCTAGATCCTCTTGTATAGCTCGATTTTTGAAAATGGCCTTGCAGCACTTTGAGTTGAGTGAAAGTAAGCACCTCAAAGCTCTAACTTCAAGAAGTACAGTCTTAGGGATAACAAGTAAAATTACTCCTTTGTATTAAACCTCCAAAGCCATGAATTCAAGGTAAATCTAGGAATGTTAGAATAATTTATTATCTACACCAAGTATGTTTAATTTCACTTCTGAAAAGATCTGCACGTAATATTTTGCCTTTTAGTTAAGTAATTTTGTAGCAGTTGTTAGCATTTAAATCTGAGCTTTTGCAGTTCAGTGTCTTGAAATAACATCTGACCGTTCTAGGAAATGCCTGTTAGAGGTTTAAATACCCCACTTATGAAAGGCAGTTTCAGTGGTCACTGTTCTTATTTGTTATCTAGCATGTTTGCAGTGCCTTTATCGCTAAGCAGATGGGTTAACTACTAAAAAACTACTACTATGAAAACTGCTGTCATTAAGAAGATGCTTATTGTAACCTTGGAGGCAATAGGATTGAAGCATCCAGACCTTTGCTCTGAACATGGCTGGATGTTTGGCCACTTTGCTTTGAAAAATGAGCTATTGGCTTAAATTCTGAATGGTGATTTAGGCATCAGAAAAATGTTGAAGGAATAAACAGGAGGTGTACTTACAGAAGGTCTTGAGTGCATGACCTTGCACTGAATATACTTCGTATTTCTTTATTTTTAAGGACTTTGCTAACTCTTGAAGCCTGCTGTGCCTTTTAGTGAAGGCTGCTCACTCACTCCCTCACTATTGCCTGCTGGTGTACCTTAAAAGATGGTACAAGGGTTGAGACAGAAGAGAGGACTCAAATATGCCACATAAGAAATATGCCACATAGGAAATAAGATGGGTATAAAACTGAGGTGACAGACCCTGCACAGTGCTAAATGTGGGCTGTCTCTGTGTGAGAGGAGATAGAAAGTGAAGCTTCAGAAGAGCAAACAATTGCTGTCCTGGCAGAAGCAGCATCATTAAGTGGCTGCTTCTCTCCACATGATGCCTGGAGATCTTTACCAGCTCATGGTTAATAGAATTTTCTGTAATAATTAAATAATTCTGATTTATAATATTTATGGTATTTTTATTAATTGCATCAAATATTTCATTATAAATGCTACATTAATTGTAGGATCCTAGGATGTTATATCTGAATACGGAATCCCTGCAATGGGAACCAGAGCTGGCTTCACAGTCTGTGTTCTTGCTAAAGCTGCATGGTGGTACTCAGTCTCAATGGTAGTAACTACTAATGGTCTGGTCTTGCAAACTTGTTTACTTGCTACAAAGGTATGTCTGTTACTATTACCTTGTTGCTGTGTCTTAGTAAGTGCAAGTAGGTAGACCATCAATTTACTTTATATTGGCAAAGTGTGAATTATAAAATATAGCTGGTTTTCTATAGTGACTGATTTAAGAATAATACTGGTATGGCTTTTCAGTATTGTTGCTGAGTTACAGAGTGGGACTTCACTCCATAAATGGGAAACCTCAGTCACTTCTAATGTGAGGGTGAAATGCAAGTAAATGTCACTAACTTTGTCTTGTTATTGAATAGGTTTAAGTGGAAATCCAGCAGATATAGAAAGGAGAGAAGCAGTTTTTGGGAAGAACTTTATACCTCCTAAAAAGCCAAAAACATTTCTTCAGTTAGTATGGGAAGCACTACAGGACGTTACTCTAATTATATTAGAAGTTGCAGCTGTAATATCCTTGGGCCTTTCTTTTTACCAGCCTCCAGGAGGAAATGAATCGTGTAAGTAAACCTTTTAAAAAGTAGGTATCTACCTGTATTTTACTACTGAATTTTCTCATCCAGCCATGCCTATACTGTAAATCTAATGTGAGGCAGTAAGTCAGGGGAGAAACAACTTACTGTTCCTTATTGAGAGAATGCTACTAAAAGTCTAGCTTACTGTAGAAGGGCAACGTGAGATTTCTCTGGTCATGATCTGATATCATGCTGACCAAAATAATGCAAAGGTGAAGTTCAAGCAGCACAAACAAGGACTTGTCTTATATCCAGTCATGTTTCTGTGCAAGTGTTTTTTTAGCTTTGCCTCAAATATTTAAGCAATTTGTAATTTGTGGTCATGTGCTTTCTTTGAGGAGTCAGCAAGTCTTAAATTTTCCTTGATTTGCAATATGACACTGGTAACTTTCTAATTTAGGAATTGAAGCTATATTTATACTTCTGAATGGAAAATGTAGGGATCTGGCCTTCATTGAACTGAATTTTTGCAATGATATCTGGCTTGCTAAGATAAAGGTGAAGGGGGAAGTGTTATGAAAGCAGAAGGTGGTTAACTAATCGACTAGTATGACATTCTTATGCCATCATTTAACAAGATAATAAAGACCAGTAACTTTCTTTATCAACTTCTCTTATATTCAGAGAAGCAGGGATGTAAATTCTAAGCAGTTTAACTTCCTCGAACTGCTCTAGCTTTCAGGTTATTTAGCTTCTTTGTGTGTTACCCTCACTAAAAATAAAGGTAAAATTGAAAGAAGCCTGGCATGGAAAATGTTTAGCAACAAATAGTAGTTTCTTCTTCTTGACAAAACTTTGTTGTTGTTGAAATAATTAATCTGTGTGAACTTTCTTAAATAATAAAACCTGTTTTCTACAGTGTGTGGATCAGTAAATGTTGGTGAAGAAGAGGACGAATCTGAAACAGGTTGGATTGAAGGAGCAGCAATCCTCCTATCTGTAGTTTGTGTGGTATTAGTAACAGCTTTCAACGACTGGAGTAAAGAGAAACAATTTCGGGGATTGCAGAGCCGTATTGAACAAGAACAGAAATTCACAGTCATCAGAGGTGGCCAAGTCATCCAAATACCAGTAGCTGACATAATTGTTGGAGATATTGCACAAGTGAAATATGGTAAACATATTTTTAATGTTGAGCTTACTTTTATTTTCAAAAAAGGAACTGCAGTCAACATACCCAGTGATCTCTCATAGGTGATCTCTTACCGGCTGATGGTGTACTCATTCAAGGAAATGACCTTAAAATTGATGAAAGCTCACTGACTGGAGAGTCTGATCATGTTAAGAAATCCCTGGACAGAGATCCTATGCTGCTGTCAGGTGTGTAGCATTTGGCAATTCTTCAAGAAAGTGGTTTATTTGTGGGGGAAAATGTTGAGGTATACAAAAATAGTGCTTTGTCAGAATGAGTAGACTCTTAAGCAACTACACAAAATGGTTGTCAGTTTTATGCTTTCCTTTTCCAGATAGTTTTGGCAATTAAAACTCCAGGAGAACATGATGTTATATGTGCACATCTTACATTTGTCAGCGCGAAGTTTGGGAGCTCATTTCCATTGTGCTTTGCTATATAACTGCTCAAATCTCAATGGATAACCTGATTCAATTTTTCAGGCACACACGTGATGGAAGGCTCTGGAAGAATGGTAGTAACCGCTGTAGGTGTGAACTCTCAGACTGGAATAATCTTTACTTTACTTGGGGCTGGAGGAGATGAAGAAGAGAAGGAGAAGGAAAAAGAGAAGAAGGACAAGAAAAGTAGGCATCTTTGATTCCTGTGGAGGGAGGGATGAACTCCTGAATGTTATTGGACAAAAGCATGTTCTGGTCATCTGAAGACAGAAATCTTTTTCTAAGCCTCATACCTTCAGTGAGTTTCACTGAAAGAAAACTCAGGTCCAGTGACCTGAGAGTACACTACTACTAATAGCTCTTGTCATGTGGATTTTTAATTAAACTTCAGATCTCTTTGAGCAATTAAAGGTTGGAAAATTTAGAACTCTTGACCAGCCATACCATCTATAAATTGTTAAAACTGCCATCTTCTGTATTTTAGCTGTATAAAATGTGAAGTGCATTCATGTCTAATAATAGCAAATACCCGTTTGTGGCAAACAGGTTTTTACCAATAATACCGCTGAAGTATCTGATTTTGCTTTTGGCAGATGGAAAGTGTCCTTTATAGTGAGCTCTTCTATGATACTTAGAATCATAGAATCACAAAATGGTGAAGGGGAAAGTTTGTATCATTGTTATTGCTGAATTTGTGGATATCTTAAGTATATATGACTGATTTTGATAAAGATGAGCTGCTTCTGCCTCTCCTTTTCTTCTAGAGCTGAAACTCTGAATGCTCAAAGTTATACACAAGGCAAATCCCTAGTGGCACTTTTCTGTAAACTTTATTTTTGGAAGGATGAGAGCCTTTTGTAAAGTGTGAAATGGGCTGTCTTCCTTCTTCTGAAGGACCTGCTTAGTAGCTGGAATTATAAGGTCACTTATCTAAGCTATAGTCTTTATTCAGAGAATCAAAGCTCTAGAAATGTCAACCAGTAATGTATTAATACTAGCTTTCATAAGGCATATTTAGGACTAAGCTGCACCACAGCATAAATTTTCTTAGCTGTTGTGAAGTCTACTGCGTGGGACTGAGCCTGAGGATTTTGGCAAAAAAATAGACTTTTTCATCAGAAGAATATGAAACAGTAATAAAAAGCAGTACAGAGGTATGCTTAGGATCTTGCTAGCCTTCAAACTAAAAAGGCAATTGTTGAAATGTGTGCTCTGTGCAGAAATTGGGGTTCAACTGTGCTTTTTGTTTTGTCGTAATCCACAGTTTACATTTCTGACCCTTCTTGAAAACTAAAGTAGTAAGCTTCATCAGAAGTTACAAGAATTGGAAGTTCAAAGTTAGTTTGAAGCTCAGGCATGGTAGTGAAGGTAAACACTTCCAGGGATTAGTGGGGAACTGTTTCCATCTTTTGCTCTTTCTCTTACAGAGGAAGAAGGAAGTAAGCAACAGTACCATCTGCTACAGGAGATATGGAGAAGATTATAGGTTTTATTATTATTCTGACAGCATTTCTTACTTAGAAGCAGTATTTTTGACAAGTAGTGTTTTGGTGTAACTTAGGGCCTGAACATTTAAGGGACTCTTTTTTTGTCTCCCAAGACACACAGCTTCCTCTTTCCTTTAAGTTAGGCACCTAATGAGATTCTCCTTGGTAAAACTCAGGTTAAACTCAATTAGCTTCTCTGCCAATGTTAAGGAGATTAAGGTGGCTATTTTTAGATGGCTGTGTATAGCTTGATTCAGAGTGAAAGCACAAGGAGTTAGAAGTAACTCAAGTGTAGAATTTTGCTCTTATAAGAGGGAGTGGGGAAATAGGAAAGAATAAATACTAAATTAGGATACAATGATGAGTTCTTGAGTCTGAAGTGGCTTCTTTTCTACTTTACGTAGAAAGTGAACATGCTTTTCTTCCCCTCCTCAGCTGTTCTGAGGATGCTTGAGGGAAGATCTTATGTATAGCAATCAGACTATGTCTAAAGCAATAATATGGTGGAGGTATTAAGTGCCATTCCACACAGGCTGCTTGATATTTTGGTTTTCTTCTACCTGAGTGCTCTTACGCATTTCAGTCTACGTACCTTAAGGCTGAAGACTTAATGAATTGCTAGTGGTACTGAAAAATTCTGGTTTTTTTCTCAAGTTCCTCAATTCTGTGCTTTCATTTCAGGTTATTGCAGATAGTAACTATAGCCCTTGCTTTCTCTATTTAGGAGAAATGTTGTCACTTGCCAAGGTAGTATCTAAACCTTTTTCCTTCAAAACCCAAATAAAAAAAGGTAGTGTCTATTCTGTTTTTCCCCTTGTTCCCCCCATAAGCTACACACAATGTGTCAGTCCTCTAGCTACTTTTAATGTTTCATCCATTATTTTCTTCTGTTATTTCACTGTCCTTCTTTCTGATCTCTTGAACTCCATGTCTGAAGAGAGGTAAGAGGGATATTTTACTGTGAACACGAGCTGTTCTCTTAGTGGTGTAGCGTTGGTACATTGCCTATAGATACATTCATGCTTGCGTAAATAGGATTAGCATGGATCCAGTAATCCAGTGCTGTACCTCCATTAAGCTTTGGTGTGGATTTATAAATATCTTATACTGCAGTAGCTTCTGCAGTGTTGAACAAATCACTGCTTCTGGAACTGAGATTCTGCAGTTTGTTTACAGTAGTAGTCAGATGAAGTTGCCAAATGTTGGAAGAACAGAGAGCAAGACTGAGGCCACCAGAATCACCTCAGTGTCACAATTTTTTTATCCTAGAAAAATGCACAGGCAAGCCTTTTAAAAGCTTTCCTCACAAGTAATAAATATCTGTTACAGTAACGTGTGCAAGCTTAACTATTGCACAACTCTGCAGCAGTCTGTTATGGAAAAAGTAAAAAAAAAAAAAAAAAAAAAAAAAGGATCCTGATGCAAACTGTTTCTGTGAGTTGACTTCTGCCTTTAAAACTTCAGTTATATGATCCCTCTGTCTCACATAACTGCTTGTTTCAGCATATGGTAATGTATGCATTATGTATAAATATAAATATTGAAATGAACTCTGCACAGCCAATTTAAACCACAGCTTGTTCCCCTCTCCAACAGGTAAAAAGCAAGATGGAGCTGTTGAAAACCGTAACAAAGGTAAATGCAGATTCTCTCATCTTTTCTTGCAAGTCCCTATTTTCTGAGAGTGTATGTAATAATGAATACATACTTTCCTAAGCAAATGAATATTTAAATCCAAAATGCTTATGCTAAAGATGGCACAAGTGAATCTGTCCAAAGCGCATGCTTAAATGAACTTGGTAGTCTCAGCATAGCTGGATACTACAGAAGTGAACTTTGCCATTGATTTTCAAGCTATCTTGTCGAGGTGAGTTATCCTTGGCTGGCTACCCACCCAGATACCCACCCAGCTGCTCTCTCACTCCTGCCTACCTCAGCAGTACAAGGCAGAATATAGGATGAAAATCCTGTGGGTTGATATGACGACAGGGAGATACTTATTAATTATCTTCACAGGCAAAGCATACTCAACTTGGGGGAGATTAATTTACTGCCAATTAAAAAGTAGAATACGATGTTGAGAAACAAAAGCATCTAAAACAACTGCCCCTCTCTGCCTCCCCTTCCTTTTGGGCGCAACTTCACTCCCAATTACCCCTGAGGAGTGCAGGGGGATGGGGAACAGGGTTTTTTGATCAGTTCATAATGCTTGTCTCTGCTCCTTCGTCCTCACACTCTTCTCCTTCTTGATCACAGGATCCTTCAAAAAGGACTGTATCCTACTGGAACTTTTCCAGTGTGGGTTTTCACAGGCCACAGCTCCTGCCAGGAGCCATGCTCCATCATGGGCCTTTCACAGGCTACAGCTTCTTTCAGCGCACATCTTTCTGCTCCGGCTTGGGGTCCTCCATGAGCTGCAGGTGGAGATCTGCTCCACTGTGGTACTTAGTGGGCAGCAGGGGGACAGCCTGCCTCAACATGGTCCTTATCCATGGGCCGCAGCTCCCCTGCTGCCAGCGCCTGGGCACCTACAATCAATATACTTGTTTAAACATTCACATGTAATGTGGTATCTCTGGGTACAAGGTGCTACACAGTACTGATGTTGGTAAGCTTTGTAAGTATCATTGATTTTGGGGGCTCCCAGGTGGATAAACTTAATTTGATCTTATCTTCTAGCTAAAGCTCAGGATGGTGCAGCCATGGAAATGCAACCACTGAAGAGTGAGGATGGTGGGGATGGAGACGAGAAAGACAAGAAGAGAGCAAATTTGCCAAAGAAAGAGAAGTCAGTTCTTCAAGGCAAACTTACAAAGCTTGCAGTTCAGATTGGCAAAGCAGGTATGATGTGTCATTAAGCTCCTTATGTTGATATCGGTTGAATAAAATTGGAATGTGTGCAGTTTGTGAGGGGATAACTGAAGTAGCTAGCCTTGACTGGTTTGATTATTTAAGTGCAAAATTCCAGTACATGCAAATATGCCGCTGAGTGTGCTGATGGCTTCTCAGATTGTCATATGGTTGGCTTTTATTTTATCTTGATTTAAGTAGATTCAGGCTTTAGAGTTGCCAGCTTCTGGGAGAGAAAATTTGAATTTAATAACATTGGACAACTGTTACAAAAGATTGTTTTTAGATAAGGCATTTCTTGATGTACCTAGAGAACTATAAATTGAACAAAGTCTGGAAAATGTAGTAGGGTCAACCAGGTTATCTCTGGTACTTCCAGAGGCTTAGATATTTCCACTTACGATATGCCTTACAGTATGTAACACTTTTGGACTTTCTACTATCCTTTAGCTTCTGTTACTCTTCAATCAGCTAGTATTCAGCTGTCTTCATAGATGGTTGCTTTTTGAAAGTAGACTAAAGCAACAGTGAAGTTCAGTGTAAATTTTAGGCTATGTTATCTAGCATGTAGAGGTTTAATTAAAATATTTGAGGGTTTATTTTGACCCATGTAGAATTGTTGAAAGATTTAGGTTAGGGACTTTCAGAAGTCTTGTAGCCCAGCCCAGAGCTCAGAAAGGGCTGACTTCAGCATCTATGTCATAAGACAGTTACAGTGTGAAAACAAAGCAATTAAGCTTTTAGCTTTAGCACTCTAGGTATGTATAGGAATGTTAATTTTTCAGGAAGATTTGTACTGACAAATGTGGAATAAAGCTTCCATGGTACGTTTAATGTGAAGTGTTGTCCTTATAACACTTTTTTTTCCCCCCGTGTTTCATAGAGCTTGTGTTTTCCTTTATTCGCTTTTTGACCCGTTGTAACTCTCCACATACTCTTAACGCTCATCTATTTCATGCATGCATTTTTCTGTCCTGCACACACTGAAGCACTTTTTTTAAAAGGATTGACACTCTTCATACAGTGAATTCTATTCCTTTATTCCAGCTAGATCCATTTTCCGTCACTATTTTTATGTGGTGTCTTAAATGTGCTGCTTGGTTTGCTAGTAGCAATTCTGGTTTGTCTTCCCAGTTATTCCCAGTTCACTGAACGCTGTGCTTAGCTGCCATATTCAATCCCAGCTTCAGCAGAAAGCAGGGTACAGACTGTCAGCAGCTTTCTCTATTGACTAATTCAGCAGTACAGTCATTCAAGGTCTGCTGAATTATTTCAGTTCCTGTTCTGCTTAGTCAATTGACATTACATATTTGTCTGTCCTGATCATAATTAGATCTTTAACTTTTCAATTAAATGGATTGGGGGGGAGAAGATACTGGAAGTTTCTAAGTGAAATGCATGAAGAAGTACTTGCATTGGAAGTTGAAACACCTTCAAGAACTACCTCAGTGTTTCCTGACTTGCCTGTTCAAAAATTACGTAAAGTAATTACTATTTAGCTCATATAAAGGCAGAAGTATTTTCCTTTGACTTATCCACAGTCTGTATTGCCAGATATTTGAGATATTTTCTGACAACTGTTTATTCTCTTTTTAACAAGGTTTGTTGATGTCTGCAATTACAGTCATTATCCTTGTGTTATATTTTATAATTGATACGTTCTGGGTTCAGAAGAGACCTTGGCTTGCTGAATGTACACCAATTTATATTCAGTATTTTATGAAGTTCTTCATTATTGGAGTTACAGTCTTGGTGGTGGCAGTACCAGAAGGTCTTCCACTTGCAGTCACTATATCTCTGGCTTACTCTGTTAAGGTAAGTGAATAGGTGTGGAATAGATTTTAAGGATAGGTGGGTGTATTCATCAGCTGTAAATCTCAGTTTTGGTATGGTGCATCACATACATAACAGACTGGGGAGAAGCTTTTCATGTTTCCCTGAACTGCATAGTATTTTGCTTAATATCTGAATACGCACTAACATGAACAGTGAGCAGTGGCAGGCTGTTGTCACCATCTAAAGATAAATGGGTTTAACTCACAACATTGTAGCATTTGCTTATAATAGGTAATGTGTTAGAATTTTTAAATAACAAACTCTTCTGTAAAGCTGAACTTCTACCTAACTGATGTGTTAAGCAACTGCTACAAAAGTTTCCGGATTGATTCTCCTTGAGGATTGAATATTGTAGAATATACAGCTTTCTGTTTATTTTGCAACATTTTTTAATTCATGCTCTTTGTTCTCTGAATTTTCTTATTGCTTCCTCAGGCTGGGACCAGTTATTAATCTGAAAATCTAATTGTACAGACATGGCTGTTTAGCCTATGTTCTAAAACTTAAGTTGCAACTAGTAGTGGCCTTAGCATTTTGTCATTTGAATACTGCCTCTTCAAGGTTAAAATACTATCCAAATGTGTTAAGTAAAGAATTTAAAGAGATATTTGGCCTATGAAACTTACGTAGTCCTTACAGTCTTAGCTGAAACATTGAACTTCCCAGTTTGTATTTGATTTCAAGTCTGACTTTAGCTCCTTGAAATACATGTCACTTGATGTTCAGAGAAGTCTGTGGCACGGCCTACTTGATCTTTCTTATAAGCAGAAAGATTATTTATTTGTTTGTTTGTTTTGTTGTGTCTCGTAAATATCAGTCTGTACCTCTCCTCTATTTATAAATATCATCATAAGCTATTTGCTCCTAACACAGTCTGAATAGTATCAGTAGTCAGTGAGACATGCAGATGTAAGGGATTAAGACTATTTATGAACCTTTTTCAAAATGAAGTTTACTGTGACATAATAGAGTTAAAGGAATCCTGACTGAATGTGGCAGCTACAAATTCTTCCTCTGTAAGATGCTAGATGACTTAAAGGCTCAGTCAGCATCTTCTGAAGATGCTGTGTAAGACTGGACACCCTAAATGAAAATATCTGAAATGTGAAATAATGGTTATACCTGTTGACTGCTTTTATTTCCTTAGAAAATGATGAAAGATAATAACTTGGTGAGACATTTGGATGCATGTGAAACAATGGGCAATGCAACAGCTATTTGCTCAGATAAAACAGGAACATTGACCATGAACAGAATGACAGTGGTCCAAGCCTACATAAATGAAAAACATTATAAAAAAATTCCAGAACCAGAAGCTATTCCAGAGAAAACCATGGCTTACCTTGTGACAGGAATTTCCGTTAATTGTGCTTATACTTCCAAAATACTGGTAAGTGGATGTCTTAATTCTAATCAAGGTAAAAAAACTTCCTCAAAATTTCCAAATTGTCGGGGGCCACATGATAGTCAGCTAAGTGTATGTGACAAAATGCAGCATAGGGTATTTTATACCTGCTGTAGATTGCTCAGGCATTCGAGTGTAAACTGCAAAAATAGTTTTATTTCAGTTAGAACTGATAGTTCAAAGATACAATCTCAGGAAGACAACTTCAAGTTCACAGTTGTATCTGAATTTGTTTTTACAAGTGGAGCTGTTAACTTGCTTGAAGAGCATCGTGGCTGGGTTTGAGTGCTACTCCAAAGTAAGCATGTAAGAGAAACATAACACCAGCTAGAATCGAATTGGAAAATGCAAGTACAGATGAGGATGCTAATGGATTTTTATTCCAAGTACTGTTGTATGAGTTTGTAGGCTTTAGAATTGTAACATCTTTGCTTATACCTTGTTTGAGACTTCCAGAATATTTTGGAATGAAAAGAATAATGGACTATTGCACATTTTAAATACTGGACTAGTTAGCACTTATGTGCATCATTTTCTGAAGCTACATAGCTTCCTTGCTGTAGTTATTCCAATGTATTGCATAACTTGTATTCTTTTAGGCAGGAAAAATAATTAGTAATTAGCTTTAAAGAATAAATTAGCACTTCAGGGTTTAGTAGAAGTCTACACTATGAGTGCTTTGTATAAGAATAGCAGTAAAACCCCAGTCCAAAAGCTACTTTTCAGCCAGTCTGAACCTCTCCAAGAATTTCTTCAATAGCAGTACTTAAGGTGGCACATCAAGATTGCCAGCACTGATTCCTGTGAAAAAAGACTGTAATACTACTAATGATTTATAGCATATGAGGAGTTTCACAGTCTAATTTTCTAAAGCTTTTTATATAGAAATTAAAAAAAAAAAATAAAAATAGCTACATGTAAACTGGCCAGGCCCGTTACTACTATAATTTTAATCAAATTACACCCAAGGCAGTCATAGTCTGTTTCACAGAATCACAAATGGCTAAAAGGAATCTCTTGCGGTCCTCTGGTCCAACCCCCCTACTCAAAGCAGGATCAGTCAGAACACATTGCTGAGGGCTGTGTTCAGTCAGGTTTCAAGAATCTCAAAGGATGGAGACTCTGAAACCTCCCAACAGCCTGGTAAAGTATTTGACCACCCTTAGAGTAAAAAGGTATTTCCTTATTTTCAAATGGAATTTCAAGAGTTTCACTTTGCAACTGCTGCCTGTTCTCCTTTCACTGTGTACCACTAAGAATCCTGGCTTTGGCAGTCTTTACCATTGCTCCACCCGTCTGCCCCATTCAGGCATTTAATATGTGCTGGTAAGTTTCTCCTCCAGAGCTTTCTCCAGGCTAAACAGTCACAGCTGTCTGCCACTCCTCATATGTCAGGTGCTCCAGTCCTTATACGGCTTTGTGGCCCATGGCTGACTTACTTCTGGATATTCATGTCTGTTTTACTGGCAAGCTTAGAACTGGACATCTTAAACTGCACATTAAAGTGAACATTTTGAAAGTGTGAGCATTCAGTACAGCCAAATCCAAGATGTTGCAGCTCTGAAAAACAAAAATGGATCACTTATGATTAATACGGTTCAGCTCTAGCTGTTTGAGACATGTGAGGCTGACTAAGTGTTTCTGCAGGTTTTTGCTACAAACTAGACTGCCATGTTACAGCTATATAGGTTCAGAAATAACTTGAGAAATTTTTGCGCTTCACTTACAGCACTAGTATGTGCATATTTCACACTGCTGAGGTAAGAAACTTATTCTGGCAATAAAGGGTTGGGAACTTATTTCTGAGCTCTTTCCAGTTAAATAGGCCATAGCCTGGAGAACGGAACATGTAGTGAGACTTAAGAAGCTTAAAGACTTAAGTTTTTCAGTGGAAGGCTAACAGGTGATCAGTCTTAAGTCATTGAGGAAGCATTATTACAGGAAAGGATACTTTAATTTAGGAGAAATAATGCTAATTTAAGTAAACTTACTGTATTTTTAAAATGTTAAGTAATTGTTCAGGGACTATACTCAATTAATCAGATAGATATTTCAATTAATGGAAAATACCTTTTAGAAATGTCATGTTACAATTTGATACAACCTTAATGAATGATTTTTAAGTCTTGCAAAAGGGACTGAAAGATCCTAAACAGGTACAGAAGGTTACCTGTAAAAGCCACCACTATGACTTTGACTCATGACTCATGAATTTATAGAGTAAGCACTGTGAAAGTGAAACTTACCCATTCCAGAGCTAAGCTTGGCCTTGGCTTCTTTTTTTCTGAATGCTGTACTTCAGTGGTTCATAAGTTAACTTCCTAATCAGTGAAAGTTCTTGTTGTTCTTGCAGCCTCCTGAAAAAGAAGGTGGCCTACCACGTCATGTTGGAAATAAAACTGAATGTGCCTTGCTGGGATTGCTCTTGGATTTAAAGCGTGACTATCAGGATGTAAGAAATGAGATACCAGAAGAGGATTTGTACAAAGTGTACACCTTCAACTCTGTTAGAAAGTCTATGAGTACTGTCTTAAAAAACTCTGATGGCAGTTTCCGGATATTCAGTAAAGGTGCCTCTGAGATAGTTCTTAAAAAGTAAGAACAACTATTGTAATTCAGCATTTAAATTTGGCTAAGTGTTCTGATAAGTGAGGAGACTGAAGTGTATACAACATTGTGCCATAGCCTGTGAAATACTTCTGTTGCCCTACTTGCAAACAAGTGCAGCAGTTCTGTACTTTTCTGACTGCAGCCAGCTTCTGAGTTTGTCTCCTTCAATTGTTTGACTTTGTACAGCAAGAAAGGCAATTAGTACTTAAATTACTTTAATTCTGATACCCCAGCCCTGCTCCCACAAAAATGAGCTGGTTGTGATTAATTTGTGAACTCTCTTAGAGGAAAGTGTCTATGAAGTGATCAGTTCTGTAGGTAAACTATTTAAGTTTTAGGTGTGGTTGGTCAAAATGCTCACTCATCTTCCAGTAAAGTCCCAGCAGCTACTATGTTTAGATTCCAGGAAGCACTTGTGCCTTTGAAAAGTGATTGCTTTTAGCTTCAAAAGACCGTGCAGGTTGGTGTCCAAGTTGGTCATTTTAAAAGGTGGTTTAACTTGGCCAATGGAAAAACTTGAGGGTTTTTTAATGTGACAAAGCAAATTGCTTCTTTATCCATCTGCCCATCTATAGAGGATTTATTAGTATGAGATAAAACTGAGAGATTAGTCACCACTGGGACAAACCTTTAGGTGTAAAGAATGCTGTGTTAAGTCGTAATTAGATGAGAAAGGAAGTCAAGTATGTATGCATCATGTTCTCTAGGAACAGCAGTGGTAGCCAGTCTGGTTTTGGTTCTAATACCAGATTGTTTCTAGTCCAAGTAGCACATGCATAGTATCTGTTCAGTTTACCTTTCTGCTTGCAACTAGAGCCCCAAATAATTATCTAGGAAAGTACTAATGCACTAACGGAAAAAACCCAAAGTCTTCCTTCTCCTCAACTTAGTATTGTCAATCTTTAAAGGACTGTTGTTCTTTTTGACACAGAACTTAGAAGTAATTTTTTGTATAGCGAGGTTTTAAGTCAAGTCTCATCAGTAATAAGTATGCCTATATTTGCATCTGTCTTCAGAAGTATTTTGTACCTTACTATGTTACTGAGCAATAGAAATGTAGAAGTTGGTAGAACTCATTCAGCCTCATGTGGTTCGCTTGGCTTCATACCTGAGATAAGAAAATAAATAATAAGGGTATTTGGCAACGAACAAGAAAACTGATTTGGATACTGTTGGAATAGTTGTAACTCCAAAACTATTTCAGAGTATGTACTGACTGGGAGAAGACTTAGCGACATAAGCCACTTTCTTTACCCGCCACCTATGCAGTGCCAGAAATTAGTCTCGGAGTTTGTAACCTTGTTTCTCAGTTGTACTGCATATTTGTTATTATAACATGTATGACTGTTCTTGAGCACTGAAAACGTAAACATGAATATTTATAAGATGCAAATGACTCACTAACAAGTGTAGAAAAAATGCAGCAGACTTTTTCAAGCAGAACAGCTCCATTATTTTCTTTTTTTCCTTTGTGCTCAAGTCAAATATTTGAAATACGTTTCAATATAATCTTTACATAGAGTTTATTGGCTTCCATTTAGTAATCTTGGAATGCTCTGAATTTTTCATAAGCCCTGTAAATGCAGGTAACACAAGATATCCTTAGTTGGTTGCTGACATTTGAACAGATAACCAAAATCAGGAAATTTAGATAAGACTTCAAATTTCAGTTATGATGAATATTATGAAGCTTTACGGAACTGCTTCATTTCCGTTTCCATATCGTGGACAAGGTGGAAACTTTTTTATGTATATTGCATCTGGGAATTCCCTAACCCCTTGGGACTAAACATTTAAACATAACAGTAGTCCTCTTAAGTGATATGCCAGGTCTGAACCTCATATTTTTTAAAAAAGTCATAAATTCTTACTTTTTTTTCAGTGCCACATTAGTACTTATTTGTAAAACAAGTGCTTATGGCATTGCTTTATGCAAAACTTGGCTAAGGGTGCAGATGAACAAGACTAAATTTATTGCTCAAAATAGTTGGCAGTGTTATATTTGTATTAGTGAAGTGTATATATAAGCTGTCTGTGAAAGTGGTATCTTTGGCATGAAGAAACTAAAGAAACAACTAAAAGCATGTGTCGAAATGCTAGAGTACATAGTGTTGAGTCTAATCTCTTATATAAATATTTAAATTAGATTTAAGTATTTGCTTTTAATTTAATATTTCACATGAAGAACTCTATGCCAGATGCTCTCTGAATTCTCTGCACTTAGTTCAGGAGGGGCAAACCTTATTACTCCAGGATATGAGTACCAGAGTTTGCTTTTAGTGCTGTAAGTTTAGTGCTTACAGCTGTTTAAGCACCACACGCATATTCTGGAAGCATACTGCACTTCTGAGACTTGTATAACTGTTAACAAGGTGATATTATTTTGTTGAACTTGAAACTGGATTGACTTGACTCAACCGGTGCAGACACTAGTCTGTTTACATACAATGGAGAAATGGGTACTTCTGGGAGGTAACTACAGTTTGTGTCCTAAATTTGTTGGGCATTATTTTCATCGTAGAATGACTGTCTCTGTTAACTTTCTACAGCTAGGATGTTTTGCAGTTGGGACAAGATTAAGCGCATATGGAGAAAATTATTTCAGAGATGCTGCTACTCGCCTTTTTTGTATGTGTTCAAGTCTAGTGAAAGCAAAGCTTGTGGAAACTTACTGGAGTTGACTAATAAGCCATTGAATGGGCTGAACTTCTGGTTAAAATGTGCTAACTTTTCAAACATTCCTTTTCAGGTGCTTCAAAATACTGAGTGCTAATGGAGAACCAAAGGTATTTAGACCTAGGGACCGTGATGATATTGTGAAAACTGTAATTGAGCCAATGGCTTCTGAAGGGCTCAGAACCATCTGCTTGGCATTCCGAGACTTCCCAGCAGGGGAACCTGAGCCAGAATGGGACAATGAAAATGATATTGTTACTGGCCTGACATGCATTGCTGTTGTCGGGATTGAAGATCCTGTGAGACCTGAGGTAGGGTCATTGGCTAAACTGCAGTGATTGTATTATGGATCTTGATTCATGTTGTTTGTTATGCAGAGAGTACACGAAACTGAATTGCTATTGTATGCCTTAAGCATGGTTAATAAATGAAAATCTAATTTCTTGGGGGGAAAAGTTAACGGGGCTATAAAAGCAGATTAAAACTTCTTAGTGTCACTTACGCTGTTTTACTGAAGCTCTGTACAAACTAAGGTGCTTAAATGTGCAGGGTCTCAGTAGCAGATGGAACAGTTTGTCATTTTTTTTACCACTTGAAATATTAGGAGCATTGTTTAGGATAATATTAGCCATTTGTATTTGTTGCCATCTTCTGATGTGGAACAGAGAGGAGGAGAGTTTGTCACCTGAGAGCTGAGGTATGGAGTCTGGCTTGTGGTTGATATCTAAGGAGGGCAGTGTTTTTAAATAGTGAAAGCTTTGGTGGCACATGTAAGTAGAACTCCAGTCTGATCTGTACAATCATCATTTTACACAAAAAGTCATGGGTAAAGTAGAGGAGGGTTGAGATGTAATTTATTTCACACAATCATAAATTAAAAGCCAGTACTTGGTGCCGACAGCCTAATGAGGATTTTTATGGTATTTTTGAATACTGCAGTATTTGAAAACTAAAGAGGTGGGGGGGGGGGAAAATGACAGCAACAAAGCCTCTTTGCCAGAACTGCCATTTCTGTGTTTTTCAGGAAAATAATTGTGGTAAGATACTTATTCTTAAATTTTCCGTAACAACAGTCTTGATTTTAAAATAAGAGCTCTCCTGGATTGAGCCAAAAACATTCCTTTCACTCACACGTCTAGATATATTCAGATAATGTACAGTCTGCGCACCTGTGTGTTTTCTTACAGGTACCTGATGCAATAAAGAAGTGTCAACGTGCAGGCATAACTGTACGTATGGTCACTGGTGATAACATTAACACTGCTCGTGCTATTGCATTAAAATGTGGTATTCTGAATCCTGGTGAAGATTTCCTGTGTTTAGAGGGCAAAGATTTTAACAGGAGAATACGCAATGAAAAGGGAGAGGTAAGCATACTGATTGTGAAGTAGTTAGGCGATTTAGAATATCTGCTGATCTGTATAATATAACCAGTGTTCTTTTGCAGATAGAGCAAGAGCGAATAGATAAAATTTGGCCAAAGCTTCGTGTTCTTGCAAGATCTTCTCCCACTGACAAACACACTCTCGTGAAAGGTAATTAGAAACTATCTGTGCTTCTAAGTAAAGCTCCTAGAAAGACATCTAGGAGTGAGCAGTGGTAAATGCCTATGAGGGTGTCTTCATTTGCTGAATAATGTATTTTTTCTTTTTCCTCTTTGAGAAATGGAGCCAGTTAGGTCTGTCTGTTCTTGTGCTGGCTTTTTTCTTTTCCTTTCTTTTCCTCTCCCTCTCCCTCTCCCTCTC
>WYDI02020631.1:0-18498 GCA_009867235.2 Psittacus erithacus | reverse complement strand
CCAGACCAAAATCAAAAACACAGCACTGCACCAGCTACTAAGAAGGAGAAAAATGACTGCTACTGCTGAACCCAGGATAGTGACTAAAGAGAAAAGTTCAGCTGCCAAGATACTAGACACAGAACTCCTCATTAAAAAAAAAAAAAGCTATTAGACATTACATCTTTGATAAATGGCCTATATATTATGACATAATTTAATTTAATGCTCAACATGTATTATGGCTATCATAAGTTTTACATTTATAGATTTTATAGTTTTGCTTCCATAAGACAACTACAATCTGTACCCTTTCAAGAAAATGGCAATAAAATGCTTCCATTCACATTTACAGGTAAACTAAGGGTAAAGGCAATTGAATTCTGACTCAGGTTTATGGCTTCACAGGCTGCCGAGATTGTCTAGTTTTAGCATCCCCTAACTAAGGTGTCTTATGGGGTTGGGTTCTGGGGGACGCCTGCCAGACAGTGACCTTGTCCACTGCTAGGAGATCCAAGGGATTGCTGTTGAGGGATCATGTTTGTGGGGATGGTTGAAGGGATATTGAGAAAATGAAAGGTGTTGAGAGTAAATATTCATTTAGGCTAACCTATGTAAAAGAGAGTACCAGACATGAGCATGATAGGACTCGTTGGAAAACAGGAGAGGAGATCAGCTGTAAGAGATACAGATTGAGTGAGCAAGATGCAGCAGAATGCAGCTTTGCAATGTAAATGACAGGTTCAAAAAGCATGTGTATATCTGAGAGAATGCAAAACAAGGTGAGAGAACAACAGACATGTTATAATCGAATTCATTTCCCTATTATTGTAACATATTTATTCAAAAGCTGTTTGTGTGCAGAAGTCCTGGTAGAAGCAATGCATATTTTATTTTTTTAAATTAAAACATAAACCCAAAGATCCCCAATGACTTCAGGAAAAGTTAACAAAGTCCTTTCTCTTTTCAAAATCCTCAAACTTAAAACAACCTTGTGTCAAGAAAAGCAAGTTTCCTGTTTAACAAAAATGGAAAAGGATACTTAATGGACTTTCTCTGTTTATAAATTAACAAATTTCCCATATCTGCACAAATCAGTTAAAAATGAACTACCATCAACCTTTGATACCGTGTTAGCTTAAGGTTTCCCCAACATGAATATAAACTTGGATTGTAAGATTTCGAGGAGAGGCCAACAGCAAGTACTTGTGTTCCAGTAGAAATCCTTACTGTAGAACTCACATTCATAATGACTACACACAAGAGGAGTCATTCCTGATTTTCAGTCAACCGCAAGTGCAACAGAAAGACATTTTTATTGAGCTTGTGGTCCTTCTTACACATTAATCAAAAATGCTTTAAAGAGCTCAGATTGTTTCTGGGGTGCAGCTTGATCAAATATTTTTATGATCCCTTCCTAAATTTTCTGATTTTGTGAGGGTCTTTTTTTTTGAGGAGGGAAAATGTTACCTTTGTATGGATCAGAGGTGACCAGTCCTTGTAGCAGCACTGCCACTGTGGTTCCAAAGAGGCAAATGTATACGTGAGTTTCTATTTGCACATACTATAAAAACAGGTCTGATTCCACATCCATATGGCAGCCCAAATATATCTGACAACCTGATTTTCAATGCCTTACAATGTGGTCCCAGGTCTGATAACCTTCTTCTGCAGATGCTGTCTTTGCATGTTTTTAATCGCAAATCATTCCTTATCTATTAACCAATCATATTTGCTAACTGGATTGCTTGTGAAGACCTCTTATTGTAATTAGCATGCTTCAGCTGAAAAATAAACAAATATTCTAACACACTACTACGACATAAGTTGATTTCCTATTCTCAATCACTACCATTGTGGATACAGCAAATTTTGAATTAAACATCTCTCCAAGATTTAATAATCTCAGTCAAGAACATTTTAATTAAATTAAGGGGTTGAAACTTTTATTTTTTGACAGAGAATGAATAAATCAACGAAAGGTGAATCTGGTTCAATGAAAAACTTTATCCAGAGAAATGGTCTGGGAAATAATTAAAATTGCATTGACTGTGCTCAAAAGAAAGAGTAAATATTTTGTCAAGAGGTACTAAACCATAATGCACTAAACTACGTTCAAACTATTGGAAGAGGAAGATGTGCCTTTCAACAGCACCAGACCTCTGCTCTGTCATTCCAGTTTTGAGCTGACAGATGTGAACGCTGGGTTATTTCAGGAACTACATCAGCAGCATTTTGGGAGGTCTAGATATTCTGGGGGATCTGGCTGATATGACCAGTGTACTGAGTTGGTGGTCTCAGTTTTCTGACTCTCCTATTAGTTACTCACCCACAATTACTGAAGCTGCAGTATATTATATTTACTATCACCTTTTGTTTTACTAGCAGAATAAATATAACTGGAATCAATCCAGTGCAACAGATTTATGCATATAAAAACTGTATGACTAACATACTCAGATCACCCGAATAACATCTGTCTGGCTCTTTTATTTTAAAGTTATACCATGTTTTGAAACACACATGCACGCACATGTATCTGGGTATATCTAATCAGTCAGACTACCTGGGAAGTAGGTTTTGTGTAGTGACTATGTTGTGTAGTGACCAAGAAATGTAAACTTACTGAAAATATCTATGTGACATCTGTAAAAAAATTTCAAGGTTAAAGTGGCTTAAGAATCCAATCTTCAGAAGCTCACTCATACACTAGACAATATCTCTTTTCATATTCTTTAAACCACTGCACGCAAGTCTCCTAACCTTAATAGTACTCTGGAGAGTGTGGAATGGCCAAACATGAAGAAGAATAAACCAAATATACAGGAAACTGTTGCATTTGCATTGCAAAACACTGGCTTGTATTTGAAATTAATGGAATGATAGTTTGTCCTCTAAACAATGTCCAGCTTCCTTAACCTTTAAGTGTCATCTGCCTAGGCAGTTCTCAATGCTTGTTTTTACAGATGAAAATTTGGCCCATAGGACTTAGGATACATTAGGTAACTACATTTGCTCCCAAAAGAGTAGATTAAAAAAAAACCCTAAACCAAAATGAAAGAGGTCTGATATAGAAACGGTTTTATTTGGCTACAATGAAATGTGAAAGATAGAGGAAGGGAGAGAAAAAAGAGTATAACCTGGGGGATGGAACAAAAAGCTAACAAAGATGAGCATTTGCCTGAAGCATGCTGTGGAAATCTTTCCTTGATCATGTCTTGGTGGTGGTAAATGGGAGAATGTTCTTCCAAACTCCATTCACGTTCATTTTAGCTCTGTGTTGATCAGTGGTCAAGATCTGCAGAATATGTGAAAACTTTCATATCTCCTTATCTTTTCCTGGCCTGCCTTCTCTTCCTCCAGGAAAGCAGTCAGCTATGTGATAACTGCTTTAGGACATCCACCTTTCAGATTGAATGCAGCATGAGAAGTGCAGAATTCTTAATTTTCTCTCATTTTAGTAAAAGCAAACTCTTTTTTTTTTTTTTTTTTTTTCATTTTTTCTCACTATGACTCCACTTACAGGTCAGATTTAATTTCTGATGTTTATTGCCTTAACCTCTTTTAAGTCCAAGATTTAATTTTAATCCTTGCAGCTAAATCTCTTTGTAAGGCCATCACAGTTTTATGTCACAAGTGCTGCAAGCTCCTCTGTAGCCCATTTAACCCCCTTCACCCTCCAAGAAATCAAATTACACCAAAAGGAAAGTTTAAACAGGGGTTTCAAGATGTCATGTCATGAAAAGTGTCAATTTTAGTTTATAAAAAGACACTATAGTGAAAGGAGGGGTTGTTCTTATGGTATTTGCCCAACATTTTTGAAATGATCAGCATTGCCCATGGAAATAATTTTGCATCATCATGGCTGGAAGATGTCTTTGTTCTCTTGATGAAATTTGTGAAACATTCGGCTTTCTCTCCTAAAACTGATTTCACTGGCTTTGATTTCGCTGCTCATAGGATGGAAGGAAAATTACAGCAGGAAACAGAGACAATAATATTAAGTGTGCAAAGGAAAAAATGCTATAAATATTTTGGTTGAAACAGCAGAGACATTAAAGATAAAAGTTAAATGGAAATAAAGGCAGTCAGATGGTTATTATATGTTGCTATAAAATTCATGTGCTGTTAGAAAAGGTAGATCAGGATTTGCTTTTAAAAAAATGACAGGCCTGTAAGAAGACAATATCTTTGATTGATAGAGATTTTAATTGCTCTGATATTTATTGGAATGACAGCTATTAGGAACTGAAGCAGTGATAAGGGATTCTCTGAAGCTTGAGGGTATTTGGATAAACACCTCAAATTTGAATGCCTATCAGAAACTTATTAAAATTATTAAAACCTTGAATTTTTCATTTGGGCTCAAAGTCTTTGAGAAAAGGTTTGCTTGGAGAATTTCTGATGAAATGCTATAGATTCTGTTAGTGCCAACTTTTTGTTTCTCTCCTCTTGAGAAGTACATGCAAGTTAGAATAGGCAGGAAGTGCTGACATGTATATCTGCAGATATTATAATATTAAGGATAAAATTCATGTGGGTAAAACATGTTCCAGAAAAATGTGTAGCGTTGGAATTAACAAATGGTGTTACTTCCCCTAGCAATTCAGGTTTTATTTTTAAGAGATCTAATCTGCACATGTGCTATTTTCCATCTATGGCAACTCTAGTTTTCAGAAAGTTAATTACTTGCTTTGGATATGTAATTAGAAAATTTAGTCCTGAATTATTAACAGTTCTGTTGTGGATTCCTGACTTTTCTGTGGTCCAAAATGATTTTCAGAACTGCTGAGCATCGGCAAGCTGAACTAAAGAAAAGTCTGTTTCAGAGACTGGGGAATGTGAGTGCTCCAAGTGTGGTCATCACATTACAGCTTTGCAGATCTATGTGTTTTTATTACCCTATCGAAATGAAACACAAATGGCAAAGTTAATAAAATAGCCATTCATTATTTTTCATGTATATTTCCTCTTTTTTAATGTTTTATTTAGTAATTTCCACATTAAAAAGCAAGAGGGTAGAACTCTAGCGCTATTTAACCTCGTGACACTGGTCATACAAAGGTAGGATTTTTCTTTCTTTCTCTCCCCCTGCAAATGCTATCCCAGTTATGAGATAGTCATGACCATTTGTTATCAGTAGCTGAATCAGTTCCCTGGGAGATGTGCTAATAAAATGTCTAAGTTATACATTGATTAAGTGCATATGTTATATACGGATGGTTGGATATAAAGTCTAAGTACAGGTACACTTGGCAAGAAATGTTTATATGAGTGCTTTTGAATTAGTGGGATGGTGTAACTTGAATTGTTGTTTCCAAGAGTACTGGAAAAGGATGATGTGAGAGAGCTGTATTTGGAGTGATATGGTCTAGGACTGGATCAGATCATAAATGAAATATAACTGTACAACAGCAACACCCTGCTGCTTTGTGGAACAGAGTTTACATGGCTAAGGATTTTTGAGGTGTGGTGAAATCCTTGGGAGTGGGTCCTTCCACAGAAAAAAAGAAAGAGTAAGAATCAAGGAAATAGGACAGGCAGCTGTTGAATGAGTTTTGGAAGGTAATTGAGATTTTGGGGGAAAGAAAGGGGTGCCATATTTTCTAGGTGTAGATAGCAATGTGATGGAATTATCTGGGAGGTACTGAGAAGGGTTACGTTATAAAAATAAGCATTGACAAAAAGGCAGATTCCAGAGAGTTTCAAATATACATATCTGCTTTGGAGATGTTATTTGCAACATGCTTCAATTCCTTCACATGCTGTTTTCTCTTTGTCAGTTTTTAACCCATCAGGTCTCTTCTTTACTGTACCCCTTGATGATTTCTCAGTACGTTTTCCTCATTCCCAATCTTTTCTTTTTCCCGTCCTCTTCCATTTAGTCCTTCCCTGTGGCACTCAATTCGTTAATGCTTGCAGTGAAATGCTTCTGATATGCCGCAGTAGAATAGCAGAGTATGTCTACTAAACACTGCGGTACAGAGCAGATTTCACCCAATGTATTGCATACATATTATACTATTTCAGTCTCCTTGATATTTGGGAAATTATGTTATTTGGATTTTAATGCTAAACTCAGAACTGTTGCATGCACCACAAGGATATGTCAGCCAACAATTAAGAATAAGAAAACAAGCTGCAGTGGAGAGTCAATCTAAAGGCTTCTGTGTATCACATATCTTCTGGATTGTTAGCAAATTTCTCTTTGATAGCAACATGCTTTCTTTCCCACTGGCAATATTACACGACATTTAAGGAGAATATGTTTTTTGTTTCTTTGTTTCTTTGTTTGTTTAGATGGATTAGTTCAGGTAAGAAAATTTGATTCAAATATTTAACAGAGTGTCCATAAATCTGATATTCATGGGAAGCTGCTAATTCTGAAGCTCTCATAAACACTTCACAAATGGAGACTTCAGTTGGTGTGTAACCCACTGATGAGTAGAAAGTGAGACAGTTGCTTCTGACAAATCTTTCACTGATGTGTGTTTAATCATCAAAAGATGAACAAAGAGTCAGCATGTTTCATATAATACTATCCTTATTTATTTTAATTTTTCTGGAAAAGTACTTGACATCTTTTTAGATTATTTCTTGGATTTACTTTTTGTTGCAATCAATCTTTATTCAACAAAATGTTCTCACCAAAATATTTTTAATAATGAAACAATTATGGCAGTAAATTTACATAACCAGTGAAATCTTTCATTGTTTCTTTTTACTTCAGTATTCTTCTTTATTTCAAAGTAGCATCTGCTAGTCAGTGTGGACCAAAGAAAATAGTTTAGTTGAAACTGATTGAATTTCTTCATTAAGGCTTAAAGTTGAAACAGTTTATTGGATAATTCTTCATAATTGCAGTGACCGTAGTTCTGGGTTAAAGCACTGCACTAGTTAGACTCTTCCATCAAAAATTCCACACCAGCTTTGGAGAAGTAAGAGTCAGGCTGTCCGCGCAATATCCATCATTCTTACCACCCACAAATGTGGTACACCCTTTAATTTTTCAGGCCTATGTGACCATCCTAGAAGGAACAGGGGTTACTTAGTGACAAATGTCTCTGTGAGGATGGACCTCCTTGGTAATTCTTGCTGTGTCCACCGAGATAATCCTCTTTATTTGAGATAATCAAGGACCAGACCAAAGACGAGCTATAATTTGTTCTGAAATTTAACTGCAGAGAACAGGGCATGGTCGCCCCCACCAATGCCCATCTCTGGGGCTGTTGTACAGGCTGGCCCTTTGTGCTTGCACTGTCCAAAACACTTTGCACCTCAGTGAACGCTAGGTAGCCAGAAGGCTCTCTGGAAAGTGTAGAGAGCACCACATTGGGCCATGTAAACATGACCTCCAATGAAAGCCTAAATAAGGCTGCCTTGCTGGGTGGGTGGACCTTTAGCTGTTAACTCTACCCAGATTCAATCATTTGGTGGATTCAATCATTTGGTATTGCTTTTCTGCATTGTCTGGGGACCTAAGCTAGTCTCCTTCCAAATGAGTGGCACTTGTTTGTGATGCCAACAAGATTAAACAAGTCTCGTAACAAATTGCACACACAAGTGCTATGTTTGGTGGAGTTCAGCGGCTTTCCCAACTCCTATTTCAAAAGTACAAATGGCTACAATAGATTTTCCCTAAACTTTCTTATCTTTATTCTAATCAGAATACCTTAAAGAAGGCTGGTCGTGCACAGGTATGGGCTGCCCCACATATTTCGCAGCTGTCACGGTAAATTCCTGCTCATATTCTTTTAGATAGTTTTAACTCTGATTCTTCTACTGAAGTGACTAGCAGCTTCCTTCATGTTGTCCAAAATACTGGCATTTTGAAATAATCCAGATATGTGGGTGTAACTAATGAGGAGAGTAAAACAGAAGAAGCAAACTTCAGAGCAAGATTAAAAATATACTATGGAAATAGCCTGTCTAGGTTTTGACAGGTGAAATTTGAAGACAAATGATTTGTCTTTCAAGCAAAGGCATTTTTAACAGAAAATTTAAATTTAATGCAGGAGGAAGAATTGTGCTGATCTGAAAGGAGGATTAACTGATATGATCTTGATTGTAGGGTCATTATATTGCTACCTTGGAAAAAATAAAACAAACAAAAAACTTTAAGAGGAGATCAGGGCAGTGGCTTTTAGCAGCTTAGCCCATGGAGGGAAAACATGTAATACAGAGAACTGGAGAATGTAGGAATTGCCTGGGCTTTGTGGGAAACAGAGGGCCATGTTGTGTTTCCAGCACAGTCCTGTCATCCATAGGCCTGGGGAAGGGAGAGCAGCCAGAAGCAGCATTCTCCGGAAATGTTTCCTGAAACGAGGGCTACAGTGAAAACTATCTGGTCTCTGGTCTGACTTAGCAATCAGGTTGTGCTGGAGCTGTGACATTCCAGTCACTTCTGTAGCAAAAATCTATGTATGGAAAAAAAAAAAAAAGGAAGCATTGCTAGATTGATAAAATGTGCTCATCACATAATCTTGTAGCGCTGCTCTGACAGAAAAATGTATAACAATATGTGCAATTTATTGATAAATGTCAGCCTAAATAGTCTGCTAAAGAAGGAGGGGAGAAGAAAGCTATACATTTCCCACAAGCACACCCTCAGGCAACAGCTTGAGCAAATACAATACATGAGATGCAATAAACTAAGATTATGGGACTTCACTGCAGACAAGTGTGGCCTTCACTGTAGGCTAAGTAGGCAGTCACATCAGCACTATATTTAAAGGGGCACTGGAATAACAGAGATAACATGGTCATCCTCCAGCACTTCAGTTCAGACCAACTCTTCTATGGCTGTTTCAGTAACACTTGTCTTTTTGTCTGATAGGATCTTTCTGTCATTTTTACGCAGAACCTCAGGACTTGCACAACTTTGGCATTGCTCACGCGCATGATTTTCATCAATGCAAGGATGAGCATTAGTGTGAGCTTGACTT
The DNA here is from genome assembly GCA_009867235.2 of Psittacus erithacus. NCBI lineage: Eukaryota > Metazoa > Chordata > Aves > Psittaciformes > Psittacidae > Psittacus > Psittacus erithacus. Next base: position 9,574 of record WYDI02020631.1, on the reverse strand, counting down.
ACAGTAGAGCTGCTTCCCCTATTTTCAAGGCCCTTCAGGCTTGGTTGCCTGCTCTGGACTCTCTCGGTGGGGCTTGACCTCGAGCAGGTGAAAGTTGGTTTCAGTTTCATGTACCCAACCCAAGATATGTGGATGGGCTTGTGGAGAGCCCCACTAGAGTCAGGGTGGACCATTTTCATTATAAGGGTGTTGAAGCTCTGGTACAGGTTGCCCAGAGAAGCTGTGGCTGCCCCATCCCTGGTAGTGTTCAAGGCCAGGTTGGATGGGTTTTGGAACAACCTGTTCTAGTGGAAGGTGTCCCTGCCCATAACAAGCGCCTGGAACTGGATGAACTTTAAAGTCCCTTCCAACCTAAACCATTCCTTCTTCCCGTAATTTTGTCACAATGCTGCAGACCAAAGAGGTTCACTACAGAGAATGGAACATTAAGAAATCTTTTTGTCTTTCAGCAATGACAGAAGAAAGCATATGACAGAAGATGGGCTGAGGGCATTTTCATACAAAGAAAACAGCTGCAGTCTGAGGGTACAAATACCATTTTCATGGTGGGGATGACGGAGTTGATGCTATTATCTTGGTTCAGTTCTTTCCTGTTGCAAACTCTATTTCGGTAAGTAATAAAGTGACTGTGATCAGACTCTTCTTCCTGCAAGAAAACATAATTTTAAGGTGACAAAATGATGACATCTGGTCTGAATAGCAATTTGAAGAGGATACTCTTAGCTTACATTGTCAGATATCCTCTGAAATAGAGACTTTCATACTGGTGGCACAAATAAGCAGCCAAATACTAAATGAATATTTTCTTCTGTGTACATGAGAATTCTAGCCTTGTAAGTGAAAGACCCTTCCAAAAACTGCATGAAATGGGGACACGTCAAAGAGTTAAAAAAACATGTAGTTATTGGTATTTATAAGGCAGCTTAGATTTGGAAAATAATGAGAATGTTTAGTCTTAATTAATCTTAACATTTTGTTTTCAAATAAATACTCTAACCTGTGCATGTGAGATTTGGGGTGCTCTACAATAAAACAGGCAATAAATCCATAAAATAAAAAAAAAAATATATAAATAAGTTTTTCTCCCATGCTACCAGAACCTAAGGAGACTTTGCCCATGTAGGCCTGCTAAAATACATATAAGCTGAGGTACTGTTTTTGATACTAAACTGAGTACACAAAGAAGCATTAAATCACTTTTTTCCTGTTCATTGCTGTTTTCCTCAGTCAGTTTTCCCATAATGCCTCTGCAGAAGCTGGCAGTTGGATGCAGCACAAGACCCTGCTGGACAACTGTCAGGTTTGTTGAAGGATATTAAAGAGAACTTGATCATGTGTCAGCTCTCTTCAAAATACACTCACATTGGAAAAGTGATATATCTGTCAAAGCGAGGACTTCAATATTTGGCAGAACAGGCCATTTTCACAAACAAAACTGTCCAATTACATTAGGGGGCATGAACTTCAGGTGTGTATGCCAGGGACAGAAAGATCTGCAGCCACACATCACACAGACTGTCTCCTTAAGCCATATGGTTTGATCTGGGCTGCATCTCAAGCATAGTTTCTTCATGCTTCATAGATTAGGAATTAATTTAAAATTATCAGAAACATAAATTGCTGCTTTGAACCTCTACATGAACTTTTTTTTTTTATATGTATTTCACTGAAGGCTGCCAAGAATTCATTTTAGCAGAGAGGGAGAGAGAGTGGAAAATTTATCAAGTTTGATTAGATGATTAAGAACTAAACTACAGAACAGAAATGCTTCTTTCTTGTTTTGTTTTTTAAATGCTTTTAGGAAGACTAGTGTGGGTTTTGATTAAACAGCATCATTGGTTAGGAAACAAATTGTGCCTGAGAGAATAACAGCAAAGCCTTTTTCTTGGAAATATGTTATAGTTGAGTTTAGGTCTTTCTTGGCTCACACAAAAATACAGACATTTGGTGGGAGTGAGCTTTCAAGTTAAAACTGCTTGTATCACACACAATATCCTGTGTGTGGGGAACTGTTATAACTAAGTTCAAGAAAACCATCAAGATTCAGTGATGAGGATGGAAACTGTCTTGATCACATTGTTTATGCCAAAATGCTCATTTTTGTGTACAAGAAATTGCAGACTTCATCTGTGCATGGAGGTAAAACGCTGGAGTAGAACACAGTTACTTTGACAGGCACAGTTTACAAGGGATGAGCTCAGTTTTGGGAGTAGTAGTAGGGGTTCCTAAGGTGAATTTAACTTTTTCAGGTTGCTTATAATTCTCTTAAACAACTGTAAACATTTATACAACATTTTCGTGCAATTAATGCGAAGATTTCAGAATGGAAGAGTGAAAAACATGACATTAAGACACAGTTTCTTACTCCAATGAAATGTCTGGGCTAAATTTGATGCTGACTTTCACCTTGTGCAATCTGACCAAAGGCTGTTCATTAAAACGAGAGCTCTCCATGTTTTTTTTCCTTTTCTTTCCCAATTCACAGAAGCAAAATCCCACTTTGATTAGCTACCTGATTTATTTTGACTGAAAAGAGCAATTCTTCTTTCTTCTCCGGGATAGAGAATTCCACGTGCATGTTCTCAGAGAGCAAGGTACATCTTTGCCCCCTGATTATTCTCTGCTTCCTTAGCCAAGTCTCCACCCAGGAACAGGAAAACTGATAGATAATTACAGTTCTTTATGTTGTCAAATAAAGAAATATATGTGTGCATACACAGGCACACACCTACAAGTGTATTTATGCATCTACATGTGTCTGTGGCAGGGGGATAGGAGCTAAATGATCTTTAAGGTCCCTTCCAACCCAAACTGTTCTGTGATTTTCTATGATTCTATGTTCTCCCAGCTTGCTTCAATTTTCTTGCTGGTAGGTCTTTCTCTATTAGGAAAAATGTCCTTTTACTTCACTTTGCCTTCTCTTGCAAAAAAGATGTATTTTTACAGCAAGGTAATACACATCTATGAATCTGTCTGCCTTTAAATCTTTGTGGAGACAAGTCTCAGGCAAGATTTCCATGAGTTGTTTGGACAAGATTGACAGTGTGCCTTTAACAGCTGAGGGTTTGGGCTTGCCAGCTACCTTGTGGTAACTACTAGATGCTGTGAATTAGCCATAGTGTGTGCTTAAAGTATATGAGCTATAGAAGCTTTTTGGTATCCTGGGCCATGCATGCTGAACTAGATGAATGGCTCTATACCTTCTTTTTGAGTTTCTCTGCAGACTCAGAGAGATATTTCTGCCCTTGCAGGATTAATTCTGTATTTTCAAAAGATTGTTTTTATTCACAGCTGGATTTGTCTTTTGTTTTTTTGTGAGATCTCTGGCAGACAATAGAAGGAGCCCTTCCTTGTCTCCAGCTATTCTTTTGTGTCATTGCCCTGATGGATGTAAACCACATTTTGAGAAATAAGCACTATTCTGTGTTATTACATTTGTTTCAAAATCCTCATCTAAAAGTAGCTTAATTTCTGTAGAGCTGACATTATGATTGATAGGAATTTCCACATCACAGTCAGAAATCCTTAAGAAACTAAATACTTAAGTGGAAACAGTTGTAGCAAGGGCTTTTAACTGTATGTCCATGATAGCTGCACAGTAATGTGGTGACATGTCACCATGACAGTGATGTGACATGTCACCTCATACAATGACATGTGACAGCCACAGAGCAACTCTGGCAGTACAGGATAAATCATACTTTGTGCATAACTGTGATCAGCTCTCTGGCTCCTGATCCAATTCTAGTACAGATATAACACTTCACATTCTTAATTAGCTCCAAATCTCACTGTAAGGGACAATCTTCATGGACAAACACAAGCAGTCATGTTCAGCTGTAAGCCAGAATTACAGCAGAATTTATTACAGTGTATTCAGCATCCAAGCAAACACACTGTGAGTCTCAGCTGCAAGTGTGGCCTTAACAGTGGGTCAATTCAGCTTTATGAATTTTAGGGAGGCACTGGTTTTTGCTTGACTGGCTTGAAGAGTGGGTGAAGCCATTTTGTGGTTATTAGCACTCATTTCTACAGTAACCTGGTGTCCATAAAGATGGGTTTAAAGGTTGCTGTCAGCCTGTTGAAGCTGATCCACTGTAGGAAAGGGATTTCACCCTACAGGAGATGGAAAGCCAGCCTGGATATGCCCACATCTGAGATGAGAAAAGAAAAACAACTCTTCATTCTGATATAAAAAACTCACTTACATGCTATCGATGTAGATCATACTGCATGTATGAATAGCCCTATCAAGTTGTGGCATGCATATTTTGTTGGCATTAATGATACCATTAGCTAGTCATAAAAAACAGAGCATACCTAAACTTGGCTGGTAAAATTTTATGTCTCTTTTACACTTTCCCTCCTCATCTTTCTATCAGTGTAGGAATCATGACAATAGAGAGCTCCGCTGCCAGTACAATTTCAACTTCACAGTAACCTCAATTGACATAATGATTTGAGATATTCATGGTTATAGGTATGTCAGGCTCTTCACAAGATTCAGTTAGCGGAGTAACTTCTCCAGTTGACAGGTGACTTGCTGTAAAACACAAGGGGAACTTAAATTTCAGTTCCCCCTCTGCTTTGTTCCATAATTTAATCTCCTAATTGGCATGCAGAGTATGTCCCCTTGTTTAATGAGATGTGTGGTGACCTACCTTGGATTTTAGTGAAGATCTCAACAGATGTGATGTTCAGCTTCCAGCTCTAAAGGCTTACTAGGAGAGAGTTCAACAAGTGCTGGGAGAAGACAAAAAATTAAAGTTAAAAGCAGTAAGATGTCATACCAAACTTGTGGTATAGACTTGCTTTCTTAGTCAAGTAAAAAGCCTTAAAGACCTTTAAATTTACCCGGCCTTATACCCTAGCTTGGGTTGGGGTGAGGGAATAAGCTGGTCTGTCAACTGTAAAAGCTGAAAGTTCAAATCTTTCCATTTTCTTTCCACCGCATTCTGGGATTGCTTCCCAATAGAGCTGGTACCGGATTTCCTTCAGACTAGTATCTCCACTAGAACTGGACTTTTATTTTTAAAGCAGTATGTAGGACTATCAGAACATGGGAGTCATTATGGTCTCCTGGTGGAAAATTGGCCACTGGATTCAAAGTGGGGGGGGAGAGGAAGTCTGTGAATAGGTATGATGGTCCCATGCTAAGAGGAAAAGGGCTTTCATATTTTGCGCTCTCTCCAGACCCAAGGGGTCCCAACAAGGATGTGAAATCCATGTATTATGTGCAAACTGTATTTGAAAGCAAAGGGGTAACCCAAACATTCAGGTGTGAACCTACAAAGCCAGGAACTATTTACTTCCTAAAATGTAGGTAATGATCACTGCTGTGGAAGCTGAGAAAAATCTGCTTGGTAAGCAAGTGCTCTAAAAAAGTCAAAGTGTTAAGATGGTTTAATTGGCTTAATTTATTTTCTGTTACTTTAAAATATGCCTGTTTGAGCCTTGACATTACAGCACTTCAAGATGCTCCCTCTCTGATGCTGCATCAAAGCAGTGTTGAAGCACGATGGGCTGTAGTTTAAAGTTGCAGCTCTAAAAATTACACTTCTCCTCTTGCCCTCCTTAAATCCCAGCAGTGAAGTCCCAGCCCGATTAGCAGACTGATTTGTTTTACGCAGAAATAGTAATCTCTCTTTTTGCTTGTCTCCTCCCAGTTAGTGAATGCCATTACCGATATCTGCAATTACATCTGGATACTATTCTATTTTCTCTCTATAACCTACCTTTAATGCGTAGCAAATTGCTGGGTGCTGTTAAGCATCTGTTATGTTTCACTGCAGAAGTGGGATGATATTTCCTATATATGAATAATACTCAATATCCTGCTTATATCCTTTGGGGTAAAACACATTATGGATCACATTTTAAAACTATTTGCGTGCTTTTCTCAAATCAGGCATTTAAATAACTTCAAAAATGTCTCCTTCTGATATTGACTTTTATTTATTATTATCCTGTCAGTTTCTAATTAGACTAATTTCTTTTATTCAGCAGAAAAGAGAAAGATTGATACGCAATTTGAATAAAGCCCTCTACCCCTCAGTACATCCAAGATGAAGGCCATCTTAGGCATGTTGGCATGACTAAGGAAGTGTAGAGCCATCCCTGATGGCAGCAACCAGAAAAACAGCATACTGTGGGATATCACTGAAATGGTAGGAGGTTAATAATTCCTCTTTGCATTCCCGTGGTTTTATTGAGTGAAGGAAATTACTTTGCCGTGCTTCCCATTTTCCAAAGCTCATGAAAAAACTTAGAAATTTCAGAATTATTTTGCAAAACCCTCCAATTTTTGGCTTTTTAATGAAGTGAGGGAATTTGCTTGCTACTGTCTTCATGAGCTCTTGATAATCAGTACATCCTTGTGTCTGTAACTGGGTCCTCTGTCTATCTAGTCTCTGATGGCAGGGGCAGAGGTCTACCACCCCACAGGAGTGTGTAGGGAGAGGATGGGGACAAGACCAGTCTTGGTTTTGTGCTAGGTGCTGCCAGAGACTGAGGCCTGAATGTGCCTTATGAAGAGACCATGCTTTGCCAGGACAATGTTTTCTTGTTCTCCTCCTATAAAGGCCAAGTAGTTTCCCACCTTTGTTTATATTAAAGCGTAGCTGGACCTTAGATTAAAGCAGGGGAGAAACCATTTTTCTTGTCCTGGTTTCTAGTAAACTCAGGTCAGCTTGAAAAAAACTCCCTTGAAGACCCTATAGACTGGAAAAGCATCACATTTCATGTTTGCTGAAAAACTCTGTCACCCCCTCATGATCAAAATGACATTGAAGATGTGAATGGGATCATCCAACTTGACAAACGTTTTGGAAGAGACAGTGAAAAAGCCTTTCCTCTTAAGAGGATACTTAGAGGTGAAAAGGTAGAGAGCAGCAACTTCTGGAATCACTTCAGTGTAGAGGTGGTGTTTCAGGAACATGAGATGAGGGATCCAGAGCTGGAGTAGTACTGATTGAAATGTTTTTGCATCTTCAGAGAAAGAGGGGGGATAGAGGGAGAGATAGAAAAAGGGAAAGAGTCATTATATCAAAATCATGTGATCTTTGTGTAGTACTGAGCTGAAAGTTTTGCTCAGCGTTAATCACACTAGAAACAGATTTTAATCCCCCTGTATTGCAAATTTCAGGAAAAAGGGCATTGGAAAAGAACTAAAATGCAGAAACTTGACTGAGGTATTTAGTGCTGTGAGTGTGTAGTGTATGTAGTGAAAACCCATCAGTTCATCCTTCTCATGTTAAGTCCTAATACAGCAACGACTTGTCATTCACTCACATTGATGGCAGATACATTTGGAACAAATGAGAGGATATCTTTGTTCAGCCAGCATGTCCCCAGCCTCTGAAATCTACCACAGCAGGTGATAAGGACCACTAATGTAACAGGAAAACTACAGGAGTTTGCGTCCAAATACCATCACCTGTCTTTATGCTTGCTAAAATGATGTAATCACAGCTTCTATTCAGAGTCTACAGTGATCTCTGAACTAACTGGGAAAGATTTTGGTTCTGTGCACTCTTTGGAGCACTCAAAGTTACTAAGGGAACATCTGAGAACAGCAAGACTGTCTGCCATCCCAAGATGTCCAAGATGGCAGACAGTCTTACTGTTCTCAGATGTTTCCATAGTTTTGTTATTTTTGTGGCTTGTTGAGTTTCATCTTTTTACACATATTTTCCTTTTATAAACCATTGGTTTTTTTAAAAAAAAATGCCTGAGATTTGCTGTTAAACTTCCATTTGTCAGAAAGTTCTTTTGCTCCATGCTGCAAACAGCTGCATGAAAACTGAACGTAAGATGCTAAAGATCGATAGGCACAACTGATTGCTGTTCCAAGTGAAAGCATCAAGCACTAAGACACTGAGAAATCAAACTGATGACCTGTAAAAAATAAGTTCCGATTAAGAAATATCAGGTTGAGAGAAATTCCTGAAAGCAGACACAAGGGAAGATGAAACACTTTTGAGAGTGAATGATGAAGTTGTTGGATATGGGTAATTTTTAATTCATTTTACAGTCTGTTATAGAATATCAGATCTATGAAGGATAAGAAAAAGATCTGTATGGTGGCCAGGGATGTGTCAGTGCTTAGTTGACTAGTGAAAATTTGTGTTTTTACTATGGCTTCTCTGCATAGGCATGTACTGGGCATTTATGCATTCTTTCTCCAACTGCACCCCAACAAAGGAATACATTTGGGCATGCATGGAAATCATTTTGCCTGTTCTTATAAAAAACGCTGCATTCATGTCTACTTCAGTACCAGTTTAGTTTATCTAGGACATCTGATTGGGACACTGTACAACTGAGAGTATTGTTTTATACCGAATCTCTGAGGGGAGCTTATGGACCTGTTTTGGCACTTTGTTTCAAGAACCTGACTGCAGGCACTTATCGGCATTAATGGTAAGTATTTAAGTAGAGCCATTAAGGACTTTTTGCATGACTAAAGCTCAAGTAAGAAGTTATTTGAAGGGCTGAGCCCTCAGTTTGTTAAGTCTTTAGTAGATAAGACTCATATCTCTTCTTTATTCTAGGCATGCTGTGGGCCTTCGAAAAGCCCGACTATGATCCACATTTTCAAAACCAGGGGCTGTGTCAGTGCACACTCAAGACTTTGTCTCTTCATGTGCTTATAAGAATTGCAGGAGCAAAAACCTGAGGGCTGTAGAGGTAAGTAGGCAAACCTGGCTTTCCTTTGGTGCCTCTCTCTTTTTTTACTTGCCTTTGCTTCTGGTGCACTGCTTGTCCCTCCAGGTGTATCACTACAGGAGAAAGACTGTGCTAAGTCAGGCCTTGATGACTTCAGGAGAAGACATCTGTATCTGAATTTTAGTTTCAAAAATGGCTTAAGAGGAATACAAATTGAAGACAAGTTGTTTTATTCCGATATGGATTTTTATTTGATTTTTACTGTATGTTTTCAAAAAGAACTGTCAGTGTGTTTGTTCAACTGAGTATATATAATGTTATAATTATTTTGTTTAGTACTATAAATATTATGTGTGATTAATCTTGTTCATGTTGAAAAGGTATTTGAGTTTCTTACCAGACAGTATATATTTAAGGTTTGCTTTATTTATGTGGAGAAAATGACCAATACTGTAACATTAAAAAATGAAAGCAATGCACTAAAAAAACTCTAGGTGAGAAAATGGGGAATGGTGGTGCTGTGCTTTGGGTTGGGGTGACACTGTGTTGTGGAGGGTCAAAGCTGAAGATTGCTGGAAACTGTCACATCCAACCTATGATAATAGAGAAACTAGAAGGAGCCAGAGGAGCAAGATGTGACCCTAAAGGCTAAGGAGAATAAGCCAGAAAGCCTGGAGGAGGTGTCTTCCCCAGAGCTTAAATCTTTTGTAAGTAGCTTGTTCCATCACAAGTACTGATATCATGACCCTGAGCTATTGAAGTTGCTGCTTTCAATAGATCCTGGAGGCTCCATTAATACTGCTAGATCATTCATACAGGATGACATGATATTCTTTCCTTTCCTTTCCTTTCCTTTCCTTTCCTTTCCTTTCCTTTCCTTTCCTTTCCTTTCCTTTCCTTTCCTTTC
>WYDI02020630.1:0-28092 GCA_009867235.2 Psittacus erithacus | reverse complement strand
GATGTCCTGTCTCTGCTTCCTCCCGGCTTCCCCTCCTCCCTGGCAGAGCATGAGACTCAGAAAGTCCTTGGTCAGAGAAAACATTACAGAGCAGTAACTAAAAACATCGGTGTTATCAGCGCTGTTCCCAGGCTGAAAGTCAAAAACACAGCACTGTCCCAGCTACTAAGAAGAAGAAAAATGACTGCTACTGCTGAATCCAGGACAACGGGTAAGAACTTAATTGCATGTTGTAGAGGCAGAATTATTTATTGAATTATTCCAAGACAGAATGATTTCATGATCTCCTTTAAGTGATCAAGAATACCAGTACATCTACTTATGCTTCAGAACAAACTGTTAGAGTAGTAATTAAGGATATTAGTAGACATTTGCCGTAGGAATGACGACATATCAATGTCCATAGATCAAAAGAAGCTTTGGTACCTAAATTATCCATTGTCCAATTTCCTATAAAAGTGGAAATTTTTCTGGAGAGGATGCTTTAAATAGGTTGGGGAAATAGACAGAACTTTAGGTCTGGAAGATGAAACTAACTCTAGTTGTACATTAGTGTTGGACTTCTGTTTATTTTCCAATCCATTTGCATGCCATTGCCTTAACTTCTTAGTGGCATAACATTTTTCATCCAGTCATGCTGACTGAACCAGTCAGACATGGTAGCCTGTAAGAGGTGTTTTGCCTGACTAGAGTGAAAATACATGGTGATGGTGTTAACAGAGACTATACACCAGCAAATTTCCTAATTCCTTCTTATTCTCTTTCACCTCATTTTTGCAGGGCAGCATATTTACTCTTTGAACATCACAGGAACCATTGATTTCAGACCAACCCAGTAAACTAAGCAATCTCAATCATAATACTGGAATGATTAATCCTATTAAAATTGCCAAATTAATAATAAAATAATTTCCTTAGATTTCCTCAGATGCTTAGAAATCAATAAAAAAACCCCCAAACTTCAGTCAATTTTCAATATTTATTAAAAAGGCTCAACATTTGGTTTTAAACTTCAGAATCTGAAATTAAAATGTTACTAGATTTTGTTAAATACATTTTTAAAATAACTTCTTGATGACTGGGGGAAAGAAAAATCAACAAACTGTGTAATACAGTGTGATAAGGGAAGATAGACACCACCACATCCAGATGAGTAAAGTATTTTCCTGTGTAGTCTTATATAGACCAACCTGACTGCAAAGTGGGAAAGAACCCTAGAAACCTGGGGTGAGAAAAACGGATTTTTATTGCCTAGATGTGTAATATTCTTCATGATTTTTGTTAGCTTTTTCTAGGTTTAATGAGTTTTATATTGAGTGTCACTAAAAAATAATTGACTATCAGGTTTTCCTAGTATGCTGTACCTCATTTATTTCAGTGGCTTCTGTTTTGTTTGTACTATGAATCATATTAAAACTTTATGAAATTATTTAAAGCCATGCTTGAGTAAGTTCATGTATTTGTTTTAAACACATTCCAGTTGAAAGTATATTTCCTGTTCCAGAGACTAGACATGTTGGAGTAGACTGCTGTGTGTTCATATTTTAAAATGAAATCTCATAAATAATAATTAACATAATAAAATATACACATTTCCAGTGAAAACTTGTTCTCTACCCCTGAACAGATTCTGCAACTCAAAACAACTATTATTTGCGCATACACTGATTGTGCCAATGTAAACCAGGGGTGTCTCTAGTAGAGTTTGTGGTGTTACAGTACATGAAACACATATGACATCAAAAGTTAAGCATTAAAAAACATCGTGTCAAAATGATGCAGGTTACAAAAAAGAAAAAGATTGTTGAGTTTTGTTGTTCAAAACTATTTGTATATGTTAAGTTGGTAACTAGCATATTCAGGTGCCCTGTCACATACAGGGAAAAAACCACGTTCTGATAGCTCATTAAAAATTGCTTACTGTTTTCTGATGGATTTTTCATTAAGATGTATTTTTTTCTCCTAAATTTTACTTCTCAAGCTCTTGGCGTCTGAGCATTAGAGAAGGAAGGCAGGAAACGGTTTCTTCTGCATATTTTTCAAAATGATTACCTGCAGTAAGCTCTTCACAAGTGCTTCTCATGCTATAAATAGAAAATAGACCAAAATTCTACAGTTATGCTAAATATTGCTGATTCAGCAGTGCAGTTTAGGCAAAATGAACAGCTATTGAGCGCTTAGAAAAAGTTTTTTGACCTTCTTTTATTGGATGGTTACAGAAAGCAACTTTGGGCCAGAAAAAAAGTCAGAGCAGTACTTCAAGTTTAGCTGTTGGACTAAGTATCTAGGTTTTCTATATGCTTCAGAAAGGTCAGAGCAGCTGATTTAATAGCTAAACACTGAAAAGGAATCAGCAGGTACCTGATCAGATCTAGCTGGAGCATCTTCAAGTCCAAATCATAAGAAGCGTTTAAAGACCAACCTTGATTTATGAAGCCAAATCTTGTAAAATAGGCATTTCCTGTTCCTTATTTGTTGAAGGAAGAAAAGATCCTGGAAGGAATATATGAATTAAGGTTTGTTCTTTCTTAAGGCAGTGAAGAGGAATTTGCCAGGGGCTTTTCAGAGCCTGTAAAAGGTACACAATTAGCAGTGGAAGAACTGAGACAGCAGAGTGCCCTGCTTGCAAGCCTAACCTTTGTTATAAAGCATATTGATTATGTTTTCTGAGTTTGGCTTAATCATGTATTCTTTCACAACACAATTTTTACATAGCTTCAGCAGGTGGTGCAAGGAACACAATAGTGGCATCAATACTCTTTTAGGAGAAGCAGGATGTTACTCTGCTGTAACCTTTGGAGGCCATTAAAATGAGAGTTCTTAGATTTTGTGCATATGCTGTAACTGCTGAGCTATTGCATAGGAGGGAATAAGTTTCTTGTTATTTGGAAAGGTTTGGGGTTTTTTTATTTGTTTGTCTTATGTTTGCTTGTTTGTTCTTTAATTTATTTCCACAAGTAACTTTTGCAGCCTGTGTGATATATTAGGCCTGTCATACATGGGATTGCTGCTGACAATTTAGAAGAAGGATTTTCTTCTGTATTTCAGCAGGATGTAGTTGTGTTACTGAGCACTGTCAAGGCTGGGGCAATTTGGCAATGCAAACAGGAAGAATCATGAAGTGCGAGAGGATTTTTAGGATTACAGTGAGTTCTGATTTATTCTGAAGTTGGCCTTCTACCTTAACCAAAAGTTCTCCATAGAAAAGTTATCTTGGGTAGTAAAGAAAACTTACAAACAACTCCTCCTCCAAGAACCTGGCACGCTGTTTTGGCAAAGCACATTTTCAAATATGCGTAAATGAGACCATGAGTGGTGTGTAGGTTTCTGAGAAGGTTTCAGATTACTTGTTCTTCACCACACCTTTGCAAGTTGTACTGGATCTGGCTGGGATGGAGTTAGCTTTCTTCATAGCAACCCACTGCATCTGTGCCTAAACCAGAGCTGATAGCACACCAATGTTTGGCTATTACTGAGTAGTCAGCTTAATTTTTCCCACTTCACCATTCCAATGAGTAGGCTGACCTACACAAGACATTAGGAAGGGCCACAGCCAGGGAAGCTTGACTCCAACTGACAGAAGAAATATCTCACACTATATAATGTCATGCTTAGAAATAAAAATGGGGGGAGGGATTTTCTTGGGAAGTAGTCATTGCTTGGAGACTGCCTTAGCATCAGTTTACTTGTATGAGATAATGAGTCCATCTAGTGGTTTTGGTTTTTATTTCTCCCTTCACCTTCCCCCTCTCCTTCACTTATTAAACTGTCTACAGTTAGTGAGAGTGGCTGTGTGGTACTTACCTGCTGGCTGGGGCCAACCCACCACAGAGGTTCTGTCACATGCAGAAAAGAAAGCAGATTTCTGAATTCCAGCATGCAGAGAAAATAACAGGCATCGTGTAGCCTGCCTCAGCTCAAAGACTTCTAGCAAAATGGAGAGATCAGTCATGGCTCACAACATTTTACGTGTTTCATGTTATGTTTTTTCATTTAATCTTGCAATGTTTTAGTGCAAATGTATAAATGGTCTCTGAATTCCAGATCAGTAGTGTGCTGTTTCTAGGGAAGCTGTTTTGCCCTGCAGTCCTTTATAGACCATTTAAATGGGAAGAATGGTCTCATCTAGCTTTCCCCATGTACTTAAGTTTCCTCTTCTGCTTAGGGTTTGAAATGGGGTTTTCACTTTGCTCAGGGCCAGTTTTCTAGAGCTATTACTCAACTCAGTTGTCAAATGAATATGCTGTTTCATAAAACCTGAGCCAGGGCTTTCTCTTCTCCATAACAATCAAGACAGAACTCAAGCACCTCTGTCAGGTTGGGCTGCAGAGCACTATCTTCCAGATAGGCAACAGTTCAGACAAATCCCTATGCTCAGTATCTGTCATTGTATATTTCTGGTCAGCAGACAGATAGTTTCATTACACCACTTTCTGAGTTTGCTTGCCATGCTCTCTTGGCTACATATGATACTAGGTACTTTCAGTCACATCATCTGGACCAAGCATAATAACTAAAGTATGTGATCAAAAATTATTTAAGTCTGAAATTATTTATATTTAAGCAAATATAAAACTTATTGAAATACAGCACTTATCAGTTGTGGAACAGCATTAGTAAAGGCAATAATCATTCATTGATGAGGTAAATTCAGCAAAGCTGAAAAAAGATAAACTGAATTTCTGTCCTCAAATTTATCCTTTTAAGAATTGATGAGTAATATCTTACTGTACTACACTGGAAACATTTGTATATATTTCATTTGTTATTGCCAAACTTCCCTTAGTTTCATAGAATGTATTTTTCATATATTATGAGAGAGAAATAAAGCTGAACTAAGAAATGCTAAACTGTTATTTATATATACAAAGGAATGCTAAATACAAATAGCAGAAAAAAGAGGACATAACTCTAGAGTCCTTAACCTTCTTCTCTTCATTTCTCTGTCACTTCACAGAAAACAGGTGAGTTACATACTGTAAAATACAGGAGAAAATATACCGAAAGTCTTGATATTGTGATTATTTTTTTTTCCTTATATTCATATTTCTGCTGATAGCAGTTTGCAGAACAAGAATGCTTGCTCATTTGGATGTAACTTATGTAAATCCAAACTACAATACTGCACCTGTGCTGCTTTGTCATGTATTTTCTGGTTAGATGTTTCTACCATGTCAGTTCAGCTGTAATCATATATGCATCAAGACCCATAACTGGAAGAGTAATGAATGCATAGGGGGATAAAGATCAAACTTCAAAGTAACCCGAAGAGGCTAAAGCAGCAGGTGTTAAAGGCAATGGGAACATTCTCAATAATATTAAATGTAATGACTTCACTGACTACAGAGAAAATTAATTCCCAAGGACAAAACTGAAAATGTAACTATTTACAGCAAGCATGTTAGTGCACATTTATTTCTGATCTCTCCTAATATGATACTATTTACCATCCTCCCCATACACCTTGATAGCTTCAGAAAAAGAAGAGGATTCATTCATACTTTTTGAATTATCATTTTTGACAGAGGCATATAGTAGAAAAGCATGCATATGACTAGTAAATGCATAATATTCAACATGTGAGAACAATAAATAACCTCTAGCATTACAACAGATGGCAGGAGAGCAGTAGTCTGCGCTCCTGAGTAGTGGAATAACTCTGGCCACTTGTGCAATCACTGTATAACCATTCTCTTTCTTCATGTGTTCTCAGGACACAGAGAAGCAACAACAACAGCTAGTGAAGTGAAATGCATGCAAAAGATTACATGTACTGTAGAGTTTATCATCTTTATGCAGTAATAAAATAATGGGGTTTTTTTAGAGTATGCCAAACTGTGTCATTAGCACTGATCGCACTGTTAGCGTCCCTCTTAAAGACAAAAGTGCGTAAGTACTATTTAAATGAGTGCAGAATTGAAGGAAATATGGCAATTACAAGAGTTAAAATGTGAGGGAAATAAAACATTCATGCATATATACATGTGATATGTAATAAAAGAAAAAACTGGCTCTATCTATGCAATTTGGAAAATTAGAACTTAGGAAATGGTGATTTGAAGATCAACTATGTTTACAATAATATCACAATAAGAAAGTCAGATTGGTCACACTGTGGTGGTAGTCTTTTCTAGCACTGTCATAAGCTAATATCCCAGGAAAACATTTAGGAACAGACCAGGTTATATGATTTGCCTAGATGTTAATCATGCTCTCTTCAGGGACTCCCTGAGCTAGCTATGATTCTTCTGTATTAAGCAACCCACAAATTATTAGTTTTTCATGAATTTGCCCAGTCTCTTTTTTTAAAATCTATGTAAACTCTGAGCCTCCATGACAGTAGCCTCCAGCTACTCATTGTGTGAAGAACCATCTCTGTTTTTTTTTATTCCTGACTTCTGCTAGTTTCATGTAATTCTCCTTTTTCTACAGGAAGTTACAGTAAATAATTTATTGTTCTCCAGATTATCCACATAATTTTATAGATTGCAATCCTATTCTTCCACTTCTATCTGAGCTGTCTCTCCAGAAGTCATAGTTACCATGCATATGTAGTTATGCATAGTAACAAATGCCATTGAGTTTACTAGAGTTTAGGAGCCCAAGTACACAGGATGGTTTTAACATAAGTCACAGAGTAGCTGTGGTTGGAAGACATCTCTGAGGATCTTCTAGTCCAACCTCCCTGCTACAGTAGTGTTACAGCAGGCTGCTCAGGGACAAATCCAGCTGGGCTTGGAATATCTCCAAGGATGGCTACACTGTAACTTCTTGGGGCAGCTTGACATCCTAACAATAAAGAAGCTTTTTCCTTATATTTTGATGGAATGTGCTGCATTTCAGTCTGTGCCTTTGGCCTCTTGTCCTGTCACTGGGCATCACTAAGAAAAGTCTGGCTCCATCTTCTTCCATATCAGATGTTTATATATATTGATAAGATCCCGCTGAGTCCTGAGAATTGTTTTGAGTGACACCATAGCAATGAAAATAAATAGAAAAAAAAAAAATTATCTGGGGATTTTAGTTGAAAATTAAAGTTGAATAAGTTTATCAATTAAATAGACTATTAAAAAAACCCCACCCTAATCAAAACAAAACATCAAAAAACCCCAAACCCAACAAACAGGAAGTTGTCTTCATTTTGCTTAAAATACCAACTGTTGCTTGTGTTCTGGCAACTTAGGTGGGTTTTGATTTAAATAAGAAGAGAAAAGAAATCAGGTTATTATAGATTTGCTATTAATAGGAAGTTGTGAAAGGGTGCAATATAAACTTTGATTTTCATTCATACTTAAATGGCACCTCAGCAGGGTTATTATTAGGGGTCATTTCATTATTTGTTTTTATGAAATTTAATAAATCTTAATATTTTTATAGACACAGGATCTGAATGTCTATGTCAATGATAATAATAGAAGTTATAAAATAACTGCAGAGGATTCACAACCCCAAATCTTAGCAAGTAAAATACAGTCACTAATGTCATATGAAATTCTTGTAGCCCAGGAGATTATTATATTTTTTTCCTGTATTCATTTAATAGAGATTTGTTATTCCATAGCAACACCATCCTAAGTTTCGTTACAATAATGGAGGTAAATCTAAAATTCATATAGCTTCTGCAGAACCACATTTTTTCTAGTGTGAAGGATCAGTTGTGTTTGAATGGATATGTTCATCTTATCCTTGAGGAAGAATATTCTCTAGAAGAATAATATCAGTAATATGTTGAGCCATTTATTTCTCTTTGCTTCATAATTAATTCTTCTTCCATAACCTAGACAAGTCTTCAGTAACTGTGATTTTATTTTGAACAGGAAAATTTAGAGCAAATTTATAAAACAAGTAAAAATCATGATAATAAAATATTCAAACATATAATTGTGCAAGAGACATAATCTACTGTCATTATTTTCCAGATCTTTCGTATTTGACTCAGTGACAATATTGCAAATCTGTGTTTTAAGAATAGCAGCATTTTCAGGTTTGTGTGGTAGCATTCTTAAATCAAAATATTAGCAATCTTTTATGTTCTGATCCCACAGAGAAATTGGCTGAACTTTCCTAAGTAGTTGCATTTTCAGCTTTCTCGGAAGGGGCAGGGAAAATGTTTTCCTTCCTCCCAAAATGTCTTCCCAGTCTTCTGTTGCAGATTTTTCTTCAGTTCTTCCATGTTGTTAGCTTATCAGGTATATTTCCATAGATATTTCACTTTGCTAAATGTTTTACATCCAGACTTTTATTTCAGCACCCCTAGTGCCTGTTACAACTATATAACTTAAGATGTGGATTTGTTTGTGCCAGTGATGTGTCTCAATGCCTTCAAGTGCAGAAGATGTTTTGTAGAATGCCTTGTGATTTGCATGGGGCACACTGTTGAGACATTTAAGATGATGGTAGATACTAGTACATTGGTATCTTACATTTGGAAATTTAAACAGAAGTATTTGTCTCAATTCTATCCCTTTTGTGCCTTTAAAGCATTATTTTAGCTTCCTTTCTCTCTGACAGAACTTGAGGCTTATGGCTCTTTCTACAACTGAGAGAGATACATCCACTGTAGCATCTTGACTGTGCAAAGGCTTGTAGATTTTTTTTAAGATCTTGTGCTTAAAATCTTAAGTAGTTATCTGATAGAATTTACAAATTCACTAGGGATCCTTAATTCTATTGAGTTCATGTCATCTGAGATGCTTTGAAATATTTTAAATCTTGTCAATTTCATGTTTGTCTACTTATCTTTTACAAAATAAGGTGTTAACAACTTGACAAGCATCTTTCAGAAAGAGGGTGAGGTAACATGGAATTAAACACAAATTTCCTGGAACTCAGGTTATGTATAAATGAAAATCAGTTCTTTTCCTTACCTTTATAGAGCTGCTTATAAAAAATACCCATGTTAAGTTATGATTGTTTGATCACTTCTAAATATAAAGTATTGAAAGATTTTTATTATTATTTTATAGGAGAATTGCATCCTTTTAATTTTTCCTTTTCTTCTTGAAGTTTATTATGTGATAGAAGCATCTCAGTTACAAAACTTTTTCAATTTGGTATAGAAAGAAATCCCCAATTCAATTTGCTGTAAATTTAGCGTAAAACTCACTCGCAAATATGGATTGTGAGTAGCAGCATGTTTAAGGTCAGATTTTCTACCTATTTTGGAAGTTAGGCTCGCACACAGACTGCCCTGCCTAGAGCAAATGCCAGCTTATTCAAGAGACCTAATGTTCACCCAGTACCCTCTACAACCACACACAACTTTCTCAGGAGCAAGCATGGCATGTGATATCACAAAACAAACACTGCTTTCACCTATGTTGACTTTACTAGTGAAATACATGTAAAGGATTAATGCAGTTGCCAAGAGCAGTTTTGCTACAGGACTGCACATCTATAAATGAGCAGTGTCAGATGCTTATTTTAACTGTGGCAGCAGGGTAGGAAGCATTGGTATACATATGCTACATGAGGAAGCATTGCTAAGTACCTCTACAATTGTGAATTTTGTATGAATCATCTGTGTTTCAACCAGTAACACACACACACATATATATATATATATGTTTTTTTAGAACTCTGGTTTAGGTGCACTCTGTTGTAAGGAGCTGCCTTTGCTATGCTGTCAAGATGTTAAAACATTAAATTAAAACATCAGCTTCCACATGAAAATTGCTATGTTGGCAAATGAGCCTCACTACTCCATCTTCTCTGTCCTGTGAGCAGAGAGCTGTTGTTGACTTAGTTTGCTTTCAGGGAACATAGGATACCTTTTCCGATAATGAAAAAAAAATCCACAAAACTTCATTATTACCATATGCTGTGTCATCCTCAGGACTTTGCTGGTAGAAGCTGTGCCAGTCATGCTTTTAATGCAGCCCTAACTGTACTGAATGACTCAAAACTTATTTAAACTATACACCTTAAAAAGTCCCATTGGGAGATTATTTCATACAACTTTGAAATACCTCTACATTTCCCCAAGAGAGTAAAGGGAAGCTTGTGTGTTTTATTATCAGACTTGTGAGCTAGCTGTACCTGATAGTTATTAATTCTTCAGCACTACGGAAAAGTAAGCTGTAGACCTAAGGCGAATAAAAGACTTCTGATTCATGAAAGACTCGAGCTGATCTTGACAGTGAGTAAAGCTCAAGCAGATTGCATAGCACTGCTAAGATTTTAGGAGAATATAAGGATATATGCACTTTAGGGTACATTAAACATTGTCTTACAAAATGTGATTTAGATCATGAGAAGAAGTCACATGGAATAGTTTTACAAGAGATCTTCCATGGAATAAAGCCTTGCACGTATCTGTACTTCTGTTACCTGAACAGTTGCATTAATGCATGGGTATGTATATAAAGTGTGGACAAAAGTGCTGTTTTATATTTTTATTCTGTCTCTCTTACTACTTTGTCAAGACCAAAATTAATAAGGCTTCCATCCTCAAAAGGCTTTCTAAAATGTTTGATGTGGGTCTGACAGTGAAATACAATGGTATGCTGAATTGTAGCAGATGGTAAGTTGAAAACAGTATCTATGGTATGTATGCCTATGGTACCTACATGGTAACAACTTAATTGCAAAGAAAAGTGGTATGGAGTTCTTTATATATACTTTAGTGATACAACAGGAAAAATGTTTTAGTACTAAAAATACCATAATACTCTTAAAAAATCCTCTCTATTTTATGTTCTAATTATAGTCTTAAAAGAAGAGGGGGAGCCAATGAAAATTTTCTTCACATAAAGGAACAGCTGCTTTCATATTTTTATTATTTGGGAAAAAAATGTAATATTCGCATGAACGTTTTAAATATTCACTGATGTATTCTAAGATCTTTTTCTTTAACTGGGTTTACATCTTCAGAGTGAGCAATAGAATTTTAAATCTAAATTTTCAGTGAAATTTCGGAAGAAGAAATATGATGTCTTGGCATACTGTTTTCTTCTTTTAAAAACACAAAGATAACCCCCAAACAAACACAATGTACACCCCCCACCCTCACCTTCAGTTTAGTCATTAGATATGCTCCAGGAAGTGATCTCCATTTTTGTCCTAAAAGAAGTTAGCATGTTGCTATTGCTTCTTGTCTTAAAGTTCTCCAATTCACCATTTAGTTTTGTAACACCATCACAGCAGACTCTTTACCACTTAAACAATAAAAGTTTCAATAGGCACTTTAGTGGAATTACGAAAAAGCTACCACTCTTCCACCATGATGCCAGAAAGCTATCTTCCTTCTAAGTCAGGTCAGTAAAGTGTACCTTGTAGGCCTGAGCTTGTCTCAGTGTAATTCCAGAGTAACAAAATAACAACAAAAGCTGTGTATATTGCAGGTTTTTTTCATTCCTTTGCAGATCAAACCAAAACTGACAGTATGATAAATGTAGTAACTTGCTGAAAACAGTTCTTTTATAACCAAACAAATCCTGTCCCATATAAAGCTTAGGTTTATCTTTTAAATTTGTGGTTGCTTTACTTTTTATTTCACTGTTGCAGTTGTACTTAGGTGACTTTGTCAGGGTTATAACTTTCTTCTTCTCCAAACATGTCTGCCAAGATCTTAAAGCGAGGTCCCCAGTCACTCAGATAGTCATAATCCTGATCTGCCTCTGTAGTAAGGGAGTCTATAGAGCTGAGAGACTCTGCAGCCGATCCATTTCCTTCATAAGCATAGGTTGCCAAGGAGTCATAAGGGGGTGCTGCTGGATCTACATCGTTTTCCTGTAGCCTTTGATTAATGAAATCTCTTATGTCTGTGTTATCTTCAGCTAGTGGTCTATGACGTGAAAAACGCAAGGTGTCTGGTTTTATGTCCCTGCGTATTTTGTTATCTTCAATCACTTTGGGATTCCTCAGGGCGCCTATGTCGAAAGCCTGGGTGTCTTCTTCTCCACCTCCTTCATCATCATAATGGATAACATTATCTCTGATGTCTTCTTTAGAGGTCATCAGGGTGTCCTTTTTCTTCTGCCTCCGTAGCGCTACATACAGTACCACAATGACTACAACGAGAGAAAACGGAAGTTAAGACATGCACAGAAATAATTTGGTACTCTGATGACATATCATTATCTCTTCCTTTGAAAGCTGCAAGCAATCAAAAGGTCATTTTTCCTTAGATGATATGGTCCTACTATTCTTTTAAAAATAGATGTGCTCTAGCCAATGAAAAGTCATTTGCTGTTTGATGTGTGAGTCTAACTTTCTTTACTGCTTGCTTTGCTGCCAAGGGAAGTAACAAATAACTTTCCTACTGGCTTGCTTTGCAGACAAGCAGGATTGGACAGACCTTCAGCTTTTTAGTTCAGAGACAGAGATGGGATTTCCTTTTAAAATATCTGCCACAGTGAAATAGAAAAAAAAATCCCAAATTTTCACATTGCAGAGAAAAAAAGCCCCACAGTATTATAGGAAAAAAAAAAAAAAAAAAAAAGAAAAGGAATCTTTGAAATGGAGATAAAATAATCCCACTTCAGCTTTTCATACACTTCAGTCTCTTCAGGGATCTGCTTTGAAAAATCCCATGGATATGGCTCTGGAGTGAAAAAGGGTCCAGGAGAGTTGGCTGATTTTCAAGTATCATGTCCTCCAAGCTCAACAGTGATCCAACCCCATTCCCAGCAGGAAATCAAGCAAAAGCAGAAGAAGGCCTGCATAGATGAATAAGGGGCTCATGACTAAACTCAGAGGTAAAAAAAAAAGGTATATAAGAGGTGAAAACAGAGACAGGTGAGCCAAAAGGAATATGCAGTGACTATCTGAACATACAGGGATGCAGTCAGGAAGTCAAAGCACATTTGGTGATGAACCTCACAAGGGACAGGAAGGGCAACAAAAAAACCTGTAAAAGTATGCCAGCAACAAAATAAGAAGTAAAGAAAATGTGGTTTCACCGCTGAATTTGGCAGGGGACTTGTTGACAAGGGACACAGAAAAAGCCAGCCTACTCAGGGGCTTCTTTGCCTCTCTCTTTATTTGTAAGGTTGTCCTGCAGGAATCCGAGGTCCTGAGACCATACAGAAAGTCTGGAAAAACAAAGACTTATCCTTGGTGGAGGAGGATAAGGTTTCGGGAACTGGACACACAAGTATATGGGATCTGATGAGACGCACACAGGTGGTGAGGCAGGTGGCTGATGTCACTGTGAGGTTGTTTGCAATAAAAATTGAAAGGTGATGGGACTGGAAGAAGTTTCTGAGGACTGGAACAAGTGACACTCCTATCTTCAAGAAGGACAAGAATGGGCTAGGGAACTACAGGCCAGTCAGCCTCCCCTTAATCCTGAAGAAAATGATGGAGCAAATCATTCTAGAAACCACTTTCAAACATATCAAGAGCAAGAAGGAGATTATGAGTAGTCAGCATGGATTTACAAACATGAAATTGTGCTTAACTCACCAGATAGATAGCCTTCTACAATGAGATGACTGGCAGATAAAGGCAGAAAAGTACATTAATTTTATCCTAACTTCAGCAAAGCTACTACATGATCTTCAGAGATGCATTCCAACTGTGATTTTGTGATTCTATGTAACATAGAATTTTACATATTGGTTTTATTACAAATGGTAAATCAATGGCAAAAAGCTTGTGGGTTTCTTTCAATACTTTTTTTTTTTTTTTTTTTTTTTGAGAGATATATTTCATTGAATGTAAAATATGCTTGTAGTAAACTGGCCTTTTGTTATTTTTAATTCCCTAGCTGCCTTTGGTAGAAATAATAGTGTTCTAGGTGCTGTTGGTAAAGTGACATAATAATGAATACAGGAGTTGCAACGATTATAAATCTATGGTCAGACTTGTGTGGCCTAAAATAACACCTGATTCTGGTAATACATTGTCTGTCTTTTGTGTAGAAATGAGCTCAACAAGAATGACTTCAGCTGCAATTTTAATGAATTTATGTCAGACCAGGTTCACAGTAAGAAATGAAAATCCAAAAGCAGTTTTAAATTGATCAATGGAATAGTAAGGAGAACATCTGGATGTAAGTTAAATGTCATTCTCTTAGGTTATGTACAGCACTGGAGATCTCATTATTTATACATTAGTTTTTCTGGCTAATATTGCCAGCCTGATTGGAATGAAGGGGGTTATTAAAGGACAAACCCTCTTTTCTAAATATAATCTCAGTAACTCAGTCTGGCATTCTGTGCAAATCAGGAATTAAGATATCTTCATTCGTTTTGTATATGCCAAGAGAATCAATCAGCAGCAGAAGTGGTAAGGAGTCCTTTGACTCAATTGTTTTTGATTGAATATGCTGGGTTTATAAAATAAAATTGTATTTATTTCAACAAACCATTAGGGAAGCATAAACACAATTCTGTAGAAGGCCTCCATGATCACCTAGCAAATTTGGGGGAAATTTAGACTTCTGAGTGTTCCTGCTTCCCCAGATACTCTGCCATTTTATATGATCCTTGCACCAAGAGAACCTAGCTGCCTGCTGTGTAGCTCATGCTGTCCAGATCACCAGACACAAAGGTGGCAACTTGAAAGGCTTTGCAACAGCTACGTCTCTAGGGCTTCTAAGCACTTTCAACTGTAACAGAGAGGTTAGACATCCTGGGAGCCCTGACATGAGAGTCTCTGACATACCTCTTCTCGTGACAATACATTAAAGCCTTATTCATAATGGAATTTCTTTGATGCTGAGGCTTACTCCTGACTGGTTTTATCCAGGAAACCCCTAAATGTAAAAAAAAAGTAGCCCCAAAGAAAGATAGTAAAGAGGACAGCATTATTACTTCTGAAAACTGACTTAAGGTTGTTTTGTTTAAAATTCTTCAAAACTGGTGTATTTGTTATTCATTCCTATTCCATGGGAAATATGATCATTTGCCATTCTTGCTCTGATTTGAAACATTTTTCTTACAATGTAAAATTTTTACACAGAACATAAATTCTGACTTTTACCTACTGCTACTCAGAAGCTACCTTGAAGCCTCTACTTATTTACTTATGCAGTAAATTACTGTATCCTTCAAATGCAAATAGGTATCTATTTGTTATGATGTTCTGCGTCTGCAGCTGTTTTTACCTAAGCATTTGACCTACATAAGGAGTATGAGATCTAGGAAGCCCACTAATATCAAAAAGCAGCATAGGCTAGCATCTATAAGAATCAGCCTGCTTTCTGCAACCCACATTGCACTTGTGTAAGCTACAAAGTTGGTTTTATTTTGTTATCAGCTCATTAAGGCTATATTACAAGTAGGGTGCATGTGAATTTTGACTGGTTTGGGCATGCTGTAAATAAGGCAATATTTAAATATAATGTAGATCAAATTATTTACATCACAAATGGGAATATCACCTTATGAAATCCATGTCTGCCTGAAACTAAAGTGTTCCTGTAAAGTTTTACATGGATTTAGCCAGTCACATTCTACATTACAATTATTTTCTCCTCTCTCATTTCTTTGTTCTTCTTTTACTCAGGTTGGCATGAAGAATTAAATAAGAGCCCTTACTAAATCCTTACTGCTGTTACTGTCACTAGGACTTGACTACCTTAGTAATAATCTGAAAATAGTAACCTTTCAAAAAAGGTATTCCAACGGAACTAACTTTCAGAGGAAAAATATGGTTTGGTTTCCACTGGAAACTGGTTCTCTTCATGCAGTGAGGAATACATAGGTGTTAGCAGATTCATGGTCATGGTCAGTGCTTTTGGGATACATTTCTAGAAATGTAGAAGCAGAAAAGTTCTCAAGTGCTACACATTTTCAATGGCTTTTTTTAAACAATAGATGAAGCTAATAACAACACAAACCAATTCAAAGGTGAATAAGCAGAGTAATGCCTTCACATTGTTTCATGAGAACTAACCTAAAAGTATGACAATACACAACAAGATTGCAATCAGCGCTCCTGTGCTGAGGCCTACTGGTAAGAAGATTGCTTCCACATTGCAGGACTGGATGGTACCATCAGAATCACATCTACAAACACGGATAGTCAATGTGTTTGTGCTGCTCTGGACAGGGTAACTGCTATCTTCTGTTACTATTGGAAGAAAGTACAGCTCTTGCTGCCTTCTGCTGTAACCATTTCTCCTGGTTTCAATCCCAGCTGTGTTGTCTGTAAAACATGACATAGTCATTACAGTATTTTTATTGCGTACTTCGATTCATTATTGTGTTTTGTAGGCAGCTCTTGCATTTTTGTAACTCAGGGAGTAATATACTTTATGTAATTGCCTTGTTTTATCATTACAGTAAGTAGTGTATTCTGACTGGTAAAGCTTTTTTTTTGCACAGCATTAAATAATATCAATTTCTTGCAAATTTGTTAGCTTGACAGTTGAAATTTCAAAGGTGACATAAACCATAATTAAAAAAAAAAAAAAAAGCATTACAGGTATTAGATTAGGAGGGATGTTCAGTTTTTCTTTTTCCCCTATCTACTTATATTCCAAGTCTGTGGTCCAACGGGCTATGACTGCACACAAATTTAGAGTCATGTCTCAATTAATTAATTTCCCTTTAAAACTGAAATAATATACCTTGACAAATGCAAACCTCCTTCAACTTTCCTGCCCCACTAAAAAATAAGTATAGATTTATTTATTCATAGATTTATTTAAGTATATAAGTATATAATTAAATTATAGATTTATTTAAGTATATAAGTATATAACATTTTACATCAGTTAGTCATGGATGTGTTCAGAACTCCTAGAAGTTATGTTCTGTCATTTCTTCCCAGCAAATACTCAGTTATTGCTGCATTTCTTGAATCAGCAAGGAAATGATGTGCAGATTAAAAGAACTGCATTGAGATTAAAACCAAAATGAAATTAGAAGGGAATTAATTAGCTGACAAATCTAAATGAAGGTAGCCTGAAGCAGTCACCATTTTGCCATCTCATCCATGTTATTTACTGTATGTTTAGAAGACGTCAGTTCTTGTCTGTGTTATAACTTTCATCTCTTCTTGGAATTCTGTTTCCTAGGTAGAAGGATTAAGGGCTCTGAATTCCACACTCAAATACTTGCGTCCAGTTCTGATTAGGGACAGTAAGAAGGAACCCTTAATATCCCAAATCAGATACATTATGATCAAACACCACTGAGAGAGCAGTTAACTGACAAAATTCTTATTTCAGAAGTCTCCTTTTTATCAAACGCAAATATGGACATATCAAGTTTAGTGATACTTGGTTTTGAAAAAGAAAAATGTCTCAAAATTGTTTGAATCAAACCAACTTTCATCTTCTGGTTGTTATTTCTCTTTATGATTAATTATCTGCACTGTATAAAGAGTTTGGAAGCCATCCACCTTAATCTTGTTTCTATTCTTTTGTCTATTTCTCTCAATAGAACTATTTCTAAATTTTTCCAAATTGCAGTGTTGAAGATAGCTTTAATACATGCTACAATGCAACCAAGTGACTTTCCATTCTCCTTTGAGAGAATCAGATTGAGCTTTAAAGTCTTTGACTTTGAAATACTTTTGTTGCTCTTCAGTCGTTTCAGTTATTTAAGGTCCTTTTGAAAATATGGACACAGAGATGTGTTTGAACTCTGCACAGAGCAGCCTGGAGCGGCAGCCTGAAGCTGAGACAGCCTCTGGTTCTTCAGCCTGTTGGCAATAAATTCATTTCCAGGATGCATGTGACAGTTTGGAGAGGAGGAAAGTTCTCTCTCTTACATGAGCAACTGAGTATGCTCAGCAGGGAAGCAGCTCTCTAAAGAGTACAGTGAGGCCAGAAATGCAAAAAGAGGAAGGTGAGTGTTTCAGCTGGAAGTACTCCAGCTCTTCCAGGGCCTCGCTTCTATTCACAGCTGATGGATGGGCCTCAGTGCTGCTGGAAGCATAATCTAGAAACATAAAATTTCCCTGTGTTTGTGTTTATAGAGACTCCAAATTGCAACATACAGCTTCTGTCTTGTTTCTGTCGTCATTAAGTTATACCTTGAAGAAATAAAGAACTTGGAAAAGTTTATTCTGCTGGGTTTACTACAAACATATTACACCTGCTGTAATATCACACTGCCCATGATTCTTAGCTGTATAGAACTGTTTATTAGCTGTATAGCACTGGTTATTAGGCTTCTTGACGTTTTTAAAAATGCTAAATGCCACCTTTACTTGTAAAAGCATTAATTGTACTACACTGAACAAGATTGTTTCCTCAAAAAAAAATAAATTCCTTTCATGAAGTACCAGCTTGCTATAAACATAATTGCTAACTTAAAAAATAATGATATTTATATTTTTAAAAAGTTTCTATAGTGAAAATAAGGTTATGCTTTTCAAGGCCGGTTTGGACAGAGCCATGGGTGACATGGTTTAGTGTGAGGTGTCCCTGTCCATGGCAGTGGGGGGTGGAACGCGATGATCTTAAGGTCCTTTCCAACCCTAACTATTCTATTCTATGTTTCTATGTTATAATAACTCTAATTTTGTAAATAGCTGACCTTCCACCTTTCTGGCAAACAAAAGGCCAATGATACTGAAAATACTGTACAGAGTTTCTGTTTGGATAGGTTTTTCTAATAGCTCTGTAAATCATCAAAAATGAAAAGTCTTTTATGGTTGGAAAATCTGTCTTACTTGTGTTTCAATAGGGTACTCTTTTTAGTAAGTGTTAAGAAATGCTTTTAAGCACTTAACATTTTAACTTTAAACATTTTAACATGTACCATGTATATAGGTACATACACATACAATTTTATTTTTTTGTGTATTTTGTCATTTATCAAAATCGAAATCCAAGGAAGATTGCCAGTTATAACAAAAATTGGCAGAAAAATCAGAGATGTTAAGTATATAAAAACCAAATTATTAAGAGTGTTGTGGGATGTTAGACTACAGCAGCATTGTCCATATTCAGAATTAATTCTTCTGCAGGACTATGCATTCTCCAGAAAGCACCACAGCTGGGTACTTTGAAAACAGTTAGCAAAGTAACAGTATTTAAACAAGGCAGAAATACTGCCTTGTTTAAAGGTATACCTGCATTGGCATATGAGTTCTTCCTGAGATACTGAATGATAAAAGGAAGAAAATAAAACAGGTAGCAGTGTTTTTGCAGGCCTGTAGGGATATCTCAGCCTTTGGTGTTCTGACAATTCCTGTCCCCTAAAAATAAGAAAAGGTTTGAGACCTGAATTTATATTAAATATATGCCCTAGATAGTTTAACAATTAGAAATGTCATAAAAAAGTCAGTTTGTAGACATGATCATAATATAAAGTAATCATATTTGTCATTATAATCACAGCTTGCTGCTCTGAAAGAGAGATATGGGTAAGCAACTTACTTCTGTAGTCATGGACTGTGAAATTTGGCTTGTTGGATGCCTCAGGTGACAGTCTGAAGGAAAACCTTTGCCCAGCTGGTGACAAATCTTTGTCTGCTGCAGTGATAATCTGTATCACCTGAAATCAGATTTAGTCCTGAAGTCAGTTCACTCTTCTAAAAGAAGTGGTTTTGTAGAAGTGCAAAGTGAACATCAAATTTAACAATGAAAGTGAAATTCTACTGGATTACTCTCATTCTCATAACATATTGGACAGTGGAGGCAAGAAGGCTGATGAGTTTCCAGAGAACTCATGGTGTTTCAGAAAGTCTCACTTTGACATATCTGAAGGAAATAAAAATTACTTAAACTATATTCATAGCAGAAGTATTTAATATTTGTCCTTTGTATCCGAAGACTAGTGATTGTTTTCAGGTGAATGATTATTTAAAGACAGTTCACTTTATCTGCTGCTACTACTACTATCACTATTACAACCGGTACATGTTGTAGTATTTCACAAAGCTTGTCTTTAATTTTACAGCTTGAAATGAAGTAGAGAGGGTTGAAAGGTCTGCACCATCTAGGCCTGAAGGAACTTTTGAGTCTCGGAGTCCTATCTACTAGATTTCAGGTAAGCACAGTGCAGTTAAAATATTTCATAGTAGGATTGCCACTGAGTTTTTAAAAAGGAAGGAATTTTTTTCATTAAATAAACATCTAAATATCTATAATTTTTGAAAGGTCAGTGCTTGTCTCAGACTTCCCTGTAAAAAGTTCCCCTTTCTACTGTTAGCACCTATATAAAAAACTAAAGGCATCTGATAAACTAGAAGTTAAATTAGGTTGTATGGTAATTAGTTGAAACATAAGGAAAAAAAAAAGGAATATCATAGAAGTCATGAGCAAATCTGTAATAAAGGCAATAACACCCACTGATTAGGTATTACATACATATAAAAAGAAATCAATGATTACACAGCAGGCTGAATATGTTCCTTCTTTGACTGCAAGTAGCTCTCAAAGTTGAGCAGCTGAAGTTAAAAGTCTTATCTTGGAACCACTATTGGTTGTTAATACCTACATATGTATATATGGCCTTGCTGCTTTGCAGCATGCTATTTAATTCCAGGAATTTTGTGCAGGAGCACATGC
Source organism: Psittacus erithacus (assembly GCA_009867235.2). Taxonomy (NCBI): domain Eukaryota; kingdom Metazoa; phylum Chordata; class Aves; order Psittaciformes; family Psittacidae; genus Psittacus; species Psittacus erithacus. The sequence continues at coordinate 7,676 of WYDI02020630.1, read as the reverse complement.
CAACAGCTTCTGGGGACAGCTCTATTAGTACTGGCATCACTGACGGTATAAAGTAATATTCTGAATCTGAAACACGTTTTGCATGCTATGTATATATTTGAAACCGCTTATAAAAAACAAGCTTTCAGGAAGACTGTCTGGGGTTGTGGGTTCTTTATCTCAGAATAAGACACAGAAATGTGTGTAATTTATCCTACTCCATTTATTCACCGTAGTTTTACCCTTAAGTGTCTTTAAGGAAGGCATTCTTTCTCCTGACACAGACATTAAATGCACAGTAAAAGGTGGCTCAGACCCATATTATCGGGTTCATTAAAATAAATAGACTATAATAGACCACAAACACAATTCTTTCCAAAAAGTGTTTCCAACAAAGACATTTGGTTTGCAATAAGAATTCTAATCACAATGCCCTTTTCAAACCTCCAAATTTTTGTTATTATAAACAATAATGAAAGAAAAAGCAAAATAGCAAGCATTCCAAATTTCAAATACCTGTCCCATCTTGGCATTTTCACATACGGATGTCTCATATGGAACTGAAATTTCTGGAGGAAACTCGTTGACATCCAGGATATTTATTATAACGTTGACTTTGCTGGTTAATTGTGGGTTACCTACAAATGATTTTTAGGGAAAAAGTATTAAGGAACACTATTTATGTTTGTTTGTATCCCTAGTATTCATGAGCTGCTATAAATTGTTTTGATTCCAGTACTGTGACTTCTAATAGCCCTTGACTTCCATTTATTTCTGGTTTGTACTAAGGAGAAATCAGAAGCAAACGTCTTATCATTTTGTACCAGACTTTGATACATTACACTTCATGGGGTAAGGAATCAGTCAACATGATTATGTTTATTAGAGCATAAATCAAAGAATTTGAATTATACTGTGAATAATGATGAAAAGTTTTCTCAGACCACTTTTCATGGAGTCTGGGAAGACATTTCCAATGATTAAAACTGAATTATGTTTTCCAGAATGGAATGCAGAAAATCAGTACTTATTACTTAGCCACTGTTTAGATCTACAAGGTATTAAGGAGGTAAGTAGAGCAAACCCATTTAGAAGATGGAGAAAAGTAAGATATAAAGATATAAAGAAAAATCTTGATGAAAGCCAGACAAAGTAAGCAGTAAATTTAGCAGTGAAACATGTAAAGCTGGCATTCAACTTGTGGTTAAACAATTAGGCTGTGTTATAACTGGTATTTCTTTAACTGCTTAAGTATTTGCAATTAGCAAGTACTTTGTGCAAAAGAAATGCTAAAAACCACTATACATTATGCTTCTTTCCACTGTCCTAACAATGCAGATAATCTTCACTGCTCACTAGATGCATTTTATAAACAAGTTTATCTGCAAATGCAATCTGTGAAGGAAGTAGATACAAATTCAGTACAAGGCAAACAAAATTCTCTTCTACTTTATGCTGAGACCTCTTGCAAGATAGCAGATACACAAAAAAACAGTTTAGCTAGTGAGTCAAAAGGATAATTATTTTATCTTTTTGCATTTTAGAAGAGTAGCAGCCACTATATAGTCAGCTATTCAAGAAACCTATGCTGTGAATAAGAGTGGTGTAGGAGCAGCAGCATAAGGGTCATGGTTAATTACAAAAACAGTTTTCTTAAATCTTCAGACATAAATCATAGAATCATAGAATGGCTTGGATTGGAATGGACCTTGAAGATCATCTAGTTCCAAACGCCCTACCATAGGCAGGAACATCTTCCACTAGACAGATTCCTCAAAGCAGCATCCAACCTGCCCTTGAACACTTCCATAAATGGGGCACCCACAGCTTCTCTTGGCAACCTGTTCCAGCATCTCACCACCTCACAGTAAAGAATTTTTTCCTAATATCTAATCTAAATCTACCCTGCTCAAATTCAAAGCATTCTCCTTTGTCCTGTCCTTATATGTCCCTATAAGAAGCTTTTCTCCAGCATTCTTGTAGGCCCCCTTTAGGTACTGGAAGGCTGTTACTAGGTCCCCTTGGAGCTTTCTCTTCAACAACCCTAACTCTCTCAGCTTGTCTTCACAGGAGACATGCTCCAGCCCTCTGAGCATCTTCATAGCCCCCAATGGACTCTTGAAATTATTTGCATTAGCTGCTTACGTCATAGTTTGTATAAACCTTTGCCTTTCTGTTGCTTATAATAACATAGCGCAGGGCAAAGTGTCTTCATGGTGAGACTGTAAAAATTTTAGACTGGCTTTTTCTTGCTCTCAGGAACTATTAATAGCAAGGTTTTCAAGAGGCTTCCCTTAAAGCCAAAAGGTTTCCTCCAATGATTTCCTAATTAAGCAGGACCAGCTGCAAGTGGAAGTGTGCTTTACCTTACAAGTAGTGGATAAACTGACCATCCTACAAACTCAGCTTGGAATCTAAAAAAAAAAAAGCCACAAAACCCCACTAGCCAAATTACATAGTATTTGTAGTTCCTCCCTATGAACACATCTAACTATAGTGAACATATCTAATAATATCTCTTTGAATCCTAATTAATTTTCAATGGTTCATCATCCCTATGCGCAGAATGTCTCTGAAGAAAGGCATTGTGAAGTATGAATAAAGACAGAGTTCGACCTAGCAGCTGAGAATTAGGCAGTGATTCTTTAGAAGCCCAAAGAGCCAGAAGAAGTCTGGATCACTTGCTCACAGTTGAATTAGTTACTTTTTATAATGAGAAACAAAAAAGTACTAAGAAGTTATTTTAGTCAGTAGAGGGCAGAACCACAACTCTGAATATATAGGGATCAGAAAATCCTGGGGCAGGTCAAGTTCACTCAGTTATTTGCAGAAACAGTCTAACTTAAAAATTCCCTCCCAGCAGTGCTTGCTGCAAAGAACACAGCAACTCATATGCAATAACTCAGGTTTTCTTTTAGTTTTTGTGTGTTTATTTTAAGGTACAACAGTGAACAACAGGAGTTCAGGATGCATTCTTCAAAAACATTAGGGATTAACACCTTGACATGAAAGTATGTTAATTTGTTTCTTTTTAGAAATATGTTAACAGTAAAAGAATGAATATATTCAAAATTTATGCATCATGGATATAACAGATATTAGCTGATCATGATTTCTATTACACTTGCAGTTTTTTTAGGAAGCATTTTTAGGCTATTTTTTTTTTTTGAAGTATCTTACATAAATTAGTTTTTCAGCTTTTTAGAATAGTGGGACTGTATGGAACAAAGGGATTTGACATTTTGCCTTCCCTCAAAATTATGAAGGGATAGCATGCTTTGGAAATACACATGAATGTGAGTATACTTTTTACATTTATTTCTCAGTAAGGGTCTGTGATTTATATTCTACTATTCTTTGAAAGATATATTAGAAGGCCAAAATCTCATTTGTAAGTATTTTAGCAAGGTAGAATTTTACCTTTCATAAATGATTAGCAAAAATAAAATATGAAAGTAAACAGGATTACTAAAGCATAAGATGGACTTATTTCTGGATTTTACTTTATATAAGTGGTTAATTTTCTTTATGGTTTGCCTGATAATGGTCGAACTATTCATATATATAAAGGGAGACTACAAGGATATTGTGTACAGCTTTGAATTCATATATCATTACAAGGATCTGTAATATTTGATGTAAACAAAGATGAACACTTCAAATACCACTTTGCAGACTTGACCTCCATTTTTTCTGGTTTTGTTTTGTTTGCTGTTTGTCTCAAAATTGTATCTTTTTGAGCCCTGTGAGCATAGTAGTAACATGAATGCTGATATCAGTAATAAGTCACTGAAAACATCTGCTCATGCCTTTTGAACAGAGATTACACAGATAAGAAGAGAAGTTGCTAAATCATTAGCCTAGGAATTAAGAAACTGATTTCAGGTTTCTACCTGTAAAATACAAGCAAATTAGTTATGTGCTTCTTTCCTCAATTCCCCTGTCTGTAAAGACATCGACAACCTTGCTTTCTTCTTTTGCTCAAATATTATCATCTGTTAACTTCTTCATGTTTCAAGGATATTACAGTAGTAGAAAATATGTAACATGCTTTGATTTGTAGGCTTTTGAAAATCCAAGATATCTAAGAAAATAGATACTGGCCATCAAGGAGAACTGGTGATTCCTTAATCCCAGTTACGGTATGCAGGTAAACCCCAATTTGAGATTTAAGCCGAGGTTTCTTTAGTATTCACAAAAACTGGGCCTAGACTTAGAGAGCTGGGGAGTTGGTTTGGACAGGAAGGATTATAGTTACATTTATTTTCAACTTTTAACTAGTGCCTTGAGAACTGGAAAGCAGAAATCAGGTCTTATGCATCTTATCTACTTCTTTTTTTTGTAAGATGTAAAAAACATTCCCATATTAGGCATTTTAGTAGCACACTGCGGGACTCTCTGAGCACTGGACTATGATTTTTTGTGCCATTATGTTGTTACAGCAGCCCTTGGCACAGTTTGGCCTGGGGCAACTAGTGGTCTTGCAGACAATTCACATGCAATTGCTGGAAGTTAGTATGGGTGAAGGATCACTCACAAAGAATCAATTTACATGTGGGCAATCTGTTTGGAAGGTATGAGTGTTTAATGGCAGAGAAATAGATTACTCAGTGCCAGCTGGCCTGTGTGCTTGAAACAAATGCAATACATGTTTAATTTATTAGCTTGGACAGAGTCTGTGGGATTGAAAATATGCAAGACCAGCAATCATGGAGGCTGCTAGGATGTTGATTTACTCTGAGAAGTCAAAAATAACTCTACAATGAAATATAGTGAGGGAACAAAAAGAAATATGGCACAATAGGGAAGTGAAATGGGGAAAAAAAAAAAAAACCGAGTCTGAACACATCCTGCCCTTGACCATGCACTTAGTTCTAGATAAAGGCTGATTTTTATTTCTCTGGATGGGTAAGGGGCCTTCTGCATTGAGCTGCCTTCACATCTGTGTCATTATCTGCATGTCAGCAGAATAATCATTCACCTACCACTTAAAAAGACCTCTGCTTTGGGACAGGCTTCTTAACAAGGGTGAAATAAAGTTATGCTGTCTTATGTTAAATATGGCAGAAGGCTATCCATCACTTTATGCTGGCTACACTCCCAAGATGTTCTCAAGAGTCAGTTGCGCTGTTTTGTGTAGACAGATTCCCAGACAGTGTTTAGATCTGATGTTTTTCAGGGTTATAAATAAAGATCACACTATAATGATACATGGTCAGAGTTGGTCATTGTATGACTTGAGTACTTTCTGTTATCACAGTGTCCTATATGTGGAATCAGCAGCTACTGCCCATTTGTAATATATATTGTTTTATTGCTGGATAACCAGGACTTCCTTGGCTGTGAGCGTACAAGTAGACACAAGCAAGACAAGGACAAGCAGATTTCATAACTAGCTGTTTGCTAAGGGTCCAAATTTTGCCTCTGTTCAAGCGGCCAACCTTTACCAGGCAATGTAGGCAGGGGCAGGATCTGGAATTTAGGGAAGAATAATCTTAGTATATACGCATATATTTATATGTCAGATATGTGCAGAACAAGGACACTGGACATGAAACCATTTACAAATTCCCAAATAATCAGGCTTTTGAACAATACTTCCTTCCCTCCTCTTTCCCCCTCCATAATAGTCAGTGTCAACAAAGGTAGTATCAAGTATCACAGAGTCATAGAATGGTTTGGGTTGGAAAGGCCTTTAGGATCATCTAGTTGCAGCCTCCCTGCCATGGGCAAGGACACCTTCCACTAGACAATGTCACCAGAGGCTCTGTCCAACCAGGACTTGAACACTGCCAGGGATGGAGCATTTATCACTTCTTTTGGCAACTTGTTTCAGTGCTTTACCACCCTTACAGTAAAGAACTTCTTCCTTATATCCAATCTAAACTTCCTTTATTTAAGTTTAAACCCCTTTTCCTATTGCTATAGTCCCTGATGAAAAGTCCCTCTCTGGCATCCTTGTAGGCCCCCTTCAGATATTGGAAGGCTGCTATATAACTAACTAGGTATTCTCTGCTGTCTCATTTTTGAAATCTATTCCATTAAAAATTATAAATTCTTGTACTTTAGTGCTAATATTCAGATTTATCAGCCTCTAAGAAAAGTCTAAATGATACATCCATATCAACATTTACATATATCATTTGCTTGGTGCTATAGTTAGCTATCTAAACTGCATGCCATTTACAACATTGTTTGAAAAGTAAAGTGATTGTTCAAAAGTCATAATATTACTTTAAGACTTTAGTGGCTGTGAGAAAAAAATGTAACACAAGCATCAACTGTGATTCGTACAGGGTTTCATTTTGAAGCTACAGAAGAACCAAGGCGAACAATGACATAGAAGGCCCCAGGGCTAAGGCACAGGCAAGGAGTCCATGTAAGCCTAGTCATGACCTTGACATCATTTTCCACATGCAGGAGAACAATGGCAAAGTCAGTTTAATTTGGTTTTCTCTCTGATTTGATGGGGATAAAGGTGGTGGAGTTTTTTTATAATTGGCTGGTTCAAGAAAAGGTAATTTGCAGAATGACCATTAGGATATGCTTAAAAGGTGAGGGGTTTTGTTGCTACTGTCTCATACTGAGAAAGCAAAATACATATTTTATCAATAAAGTTTTTATATAACAGAACTTAATATAACTATGACTAGGTAAGAATGTTTAGTTTAAAGATATAAGGTAATAGACAGTTGAAATACTTAGGTAACAGTAGCATCTATTCCTGAGGCAAGTTATGCAACTAATTGCAATACTGGGCTACTTTCCTTAGGTAATCATGTATATGGTAAGAGACTCTTCAGTGCACTTTTTCTCTAAAGAGATGGCAGTTCCAGTGTTTCTGCATCAGCACTAAACAAGTGGGATTTCTATTTTTATTTTTTTTAGCAGAAATTCTTCATATATAGTATTTTCCTGCCTCTGCAGCCCACTGATGTCAACAGAAAGACCTCTGTGGCCATTAAGTCTTTGTATTCAAAGGGTGGTATATGTCTATGAGAGTTTCAGTTTGACAGAATCATGAAAGAGGAATGCTACGCAGAAGGATGGCAATGGAGAAAGCAGCTACATAATACAGCAGCAGAAGAGAATTCTTATTTAAAAAAAGCTCCTAAAACTACTTAGAAAACACAAATACAAGAAATGAAAAAGCAACCCCCACCACAAATCATACAGGAAGAGAAAACATGTGGTTAGGCATAAAGCCTTGGGTAGAGACAAAACATGAGAGCAGAGGTGCAGCACACAGACTGATTCATTTAGGGCCTTAAATCTTGACTCAGTTTCAGTGTACTTTTTGTGTGGGAATTGAATGAGTCTTCAAATTTTTCTGCCTTCAAAAAGCAGATTGACAGGCCTGTTATTTGACTAACCTAATTTCATATGGAGTAGCTTACAAAATCAGAAATCAGAACCGGAAGGCCTTCATGCAACTCCTCGTGCTCTCTTTGCTGACAAAATGTTTTTCAGCTTCTGAGGGAGATGTGCCTACATGAGCACTATTAGAAAAACTTTAAGGGCTCTTTGAACATCTGTCGTGGTTTAAGCTCAGTCAGCCACACAGCTGCTCTCTCACTCCTCCTCTTTCCTCCCCCCCTGGCTCCCGGAGGGATGGGGAGAAGAATCGAAAGAATGTAACTCCCACGGGTTGAGATAAGAACAGTCCAGTAACTAAGGTATAACACAAACCACTGCTG
>WYDI02020629.1:0-92987 GCA_009867235.2 Psittacus erithacus | reverse complement strand
TCAACCTGTGGGAGTTGTATTCTTTCGATTCTCTTCCCCATCCCTCCGGGAGCCGAGGGAGGAAGGAGGTGGGGGGGCAGTGAGTGGGCTGTGTATTGGCAGGCCTTAAACCACGACAATGGTGTACTTTGTGCCCTGTAACTCATAGTGGCGCTGCCCCATACACTCAAGAAATGCTCTGTTTCTCCAAGATAGGCAAAGGTCTACACCGCAAAAGAGTCATTAATGGAAAACAAACAAACTGTGAAGGTTGCCTGGTAGCTGAAGAAAGTACAGCCAAAGTTGAACTCAGTTAAGGCTAAATACTGCTTAGAATTGCTGCCATTCAGAGGCTTAAACATCCCAGTCCAACATAAAAGTGAAACCACTTTTCCTAATAATTCATTCATAATTAATAGTAATATACTAAAAAAATAATAATCCCTAATAATTCATCATTAGGGAATAATTCATTCAATATAAAGTTTTAATGGTTGGATTTGATGATCTTAAAGGTCTTTTCCAACCTAGTGGATTCTGTGATTCTATGGTTTGAAGTCCAGTCCTTAAAGGTTATCTTTCTTCGTGCTTTCTTTACAAAATACCCCTCTGTCTGAGTTGAATGTCATTTTTCTTTTGTTCCAGAGTTTGCTTTCTCAAGTAGCCTTTGGCTTTGGTACAGAATACTTGTCACGCTATGAAGAGCAAGGACTTGGCCTACAGTGGGGTAATATCAGAACCAGTCCCTTGGAAGGAGATGGATATAGTTTTCTTTTTTCCATAAAAATGATGCTTTTTGATGCTTTTCTCTATGGAATACTTTCTTGGTATCTTGATAACGTTTTTCCAGGTATGTCTATTTCTTAATCAAACAAAGTAGTGGTAGTTGTTGTAAACTGTCAGTCTCATCAGTCTCTGAATATTTCTTTGTCAGAAAAAGAATATTTGACATTGTAGCCCATCAGTCGTACCCAGTATAGCACCACTGCTTTAGGTGGGGCTTTCACTTTTCTCTCTTTTTCCTTTCTCCTGTTTTAGTCTTGAAAAGAATAGAAAATGACGAAAGAGTAAGGAGGAGGATGCAATTTCTGTTCCTGTTTTAAAATTTAAATAGAAAATAAATCTACAGAAATGCCATTTGCTAACAGCCAATTTGTGTACATACATTTCTTTTGAGGCGTTTTAACCATTTCTAGTGAGAATTCTTTAGATTTTGAAAATAGAAAGAACAGATCTAGTTCACATATATACTATGGGTACATTAGGCCAGCCGGTTTGTTAAAGGATGGTACTGTTTCCTGAGACTCATACTGTGTCTTAGGCAGCTGTGAAAGAGCCTGTGTGGATTGATTTTATTGCTAAATCATAGAATCATAGAATAGTTAGGGTTGGAAAGGATCTAGTTCCACTCCCTCCTGCCTTGGACAGGGACACCTCACACCAAACCATGTCACCCAAGGCTCTGTCCAACCTAGCCTTGAACACTGCCAGGGATGGAGCATTTGCAACTTCCCTGGGCAACCCATTCCAGTGCTTTACCACCCTTATAGGAATCCTGGTTCTAGTGCAAGTTCACAGAAGGATTTTCTTTGTCATCAGTTACAAAGTTTGGGAACTTTCTTTGTAAGAAACAAGTTTGTCCTGGCATCTCAAATAGTTACCTTTTTATAGAATATTGTTACAGTACAATAAATGCAGACTCTTCTGCTGTACAAGCGAGCTTTCTTTTCATTAATCTATTACTCCCACATATGAACTGCAGTTCCACAGTTCCAGAATGTGTTTCTTGGCAGATGGCTATGGTTTTTCTTTTATTTCTTCTTTTCTCCCTTGAGTGGTTCTGCAGAATTTGAGATCTTGCAGATTTTCTAGCTAGGAAGGAAAATGAATGATGAATAAGATAAGATAGTGTTGATCTGCACACATCACTTATGGTAGTTAACCCAAAGCAAGAAAAGATAAGGATTTGTAAATGGTTTTTGATGTGTCTGAGGACATTTTGTTTCAAGTTAAAATATGACCTAAAGTCTGCTTTTCATCCCTACCAAAGTGAGCTATGTTCCACCAAATTCATGCCTATTCAGTTTTTAACAAATGTCTTCATGAAGTGGTTTAATGCAATTTTAATACACTTGTTTTCAAAGCTTATTTGCAGTAATTTTTCTCAAAGTTCCTCTTTGGAGAAGCCCATGTTGCAGCTCTGTTTATTTAAAAAAGAATGGACAATGTACTATTTCCATGAACACAGCAGGAATTCAGTAACAGGAGTTTCTTTGCTCCTAGATCCAAGTTGGGTTTTTTTCATGCCGGCACTTTACACAAAAGTAGTGCCTCTCAGGGCTTCTATTCATTAGCTTCAGTTTCTCTTTGGCTTTCTGCTCCTCTGTTTCTGTAGAATTTCCCGTAGCATTTCTCCATCACACACATTCAGAACTACTAAATCAGTGCTGTACTCTCTGAGCTTACTATATGAATTCCCTGGATAACCCTTTGAACCATATGGTTCAGCTCCTGCTCAAACTTTCTCTACAGCCAACTACCCACTGGGACACTGAGCTTTTTGCTCTGTAATGGAGGGGTTTGCATTCATCCTGAATGAGAAGCAGTTGTTTTAGCCACCAGCTTCAAAAAGGTGTAATTCAGTACATAAGAAGCCCAAGGCGAGCTGCTTACAGATGCAGACAGGGTGTTTGTGTGCAAGTGGTTGCCTGAAATGCAGAGTATTTTTGGTTAGTCAGAAATAGACAGTTTTGTCAACAGTGGTCTTCATTACAGAAAAACTGACCACCTTTCAGCAACCATCACAAATTCCCTTAGCTTATTTTGAGTAAGTAGCACAAGACCAATATCATTTGGGTTCACAGATGTTTTAAACATAGCAGCTCAAATCCCTGCATTCTATGTATCAGTATGATCCAGGAAAGCAGTGTTGGCTTGCACTAACACTGCTCTGGCCTGACAACAACTGATGACGTTATTGTACTTTCTCTTTTCAAAGCAGAATTAATCTGTGACTAAAAAAGTCTATTTCTGTTTAAGAAAAAGATTACTCTGTTGTCAGTTTTCCTGTGTGCTGAAATAACAGCCAGAGTCTCTTTTCTCATTGCCAGTTGTGAATTCAGGCCCAGAGTGATAAGTGTAAATATAATAAGCTTTTCATTCGTGTCAACCCTCAAGTGTTCAGTGTCGATGCTGAGTGAAGCTGGAATCCCATCATTAGCAGTCAGTGTTCCTTGGAAGCTGATGTCCTGTTGATGAGGATTCAAATTGTCCCATGTAAGGAGTAGCTACATTCTGTAATTAAACCACATTCTATTTCAAAGTAAGGCCAATGAGATTACACATTTTCTGCATAATTTACTAGTGTCCAAAAGGAAAGAAAATACCTGCAAACAGAATCTGCTCTGTTAGGTACTTAGTGAATGGTTTACCCTTCTGATATGCAGCACTAGCACTGCAAGTGTTTATAAGTATAGCTCAGACTTTGCTTAGATGAATTTGTGCCTACTGAGGAATATGCTTATGAAGTGCACTTTGCCTTCTTATTTTTGTTTTAGGGGACTATGGGCTGCCACAGCGTTGGTATTTCCCTGTGCAGAAATCTTACTGGCTTGGCCCTAGAAACCCAAAAGCTGAGAAAACAGCAACTGCTGATGGTGAGTTCTTTTAAATAACTTCAAACCCACTGATCCACTTAGAGGTGACTACATAACATTTCCATTACCTGAGCTGCTGCAAAGATTAGAGGCAGCCATGCACTGGGAGCATCAGCAGGTGCCTTTGAACTTGCAGTGGCCTGCTTTTATTAGAGTTATTAGAGGTGAGTCACTATTCCATCTGGGAGCCTTTAAAGCAGGGCTAAACAAGCAGCATCAAACCCCCACTCTCTAACCAGCACTGTTTGAGACACTTGAGGAGTTCTTATTGCTCAACATAGCATTTGTGAAATGTTGATCTTTCTTATACTGAGGCTCTCCCATCTTTTTAAAATGAGTTATTTTCTACCTAGTTTGACACTAATTTCTGTCAGTTTACTTTGGGTTTTTAAGTAGTTTCAAAATTTATGCCTCCCTTGGACCAACAATGCAAATGAGTTCAAAAGTCCCGCTTTTACAGATTATTTTTGTCTGTGCTTTGATACTGGAGTAGTTAAGAACATGTAGGTGACTATTTAAATAGGAAATAATGCAGAATAATTAATGTATAGAATCAAGGCTTGCTAAAGGTGGTGTTTTGAAATCTGTCTGAAATTTACAAGGTAACAGTGAAACCAGTCAAAATGACAGATGAAGAAATAATCTCATTACTGTCCTTCACTTCATCAACTCAGACTGCTGACAAGGCAGTCGCATCTCAGGATGATACTTATAAATCAGAAGGAAGTTAATCCTTTCTGTGAACATGACTTCTACTGCTCCCATTTTGATCAGAAAAGAGGTTATAACAGTGGGGTTTTTTTAAGAGGCTTTGCCTTCTGGTGCATTCTGAAGGAATGAACAGGTTTTTCTTTGGCCTTGCTATGAGGGTATTCAGAATGGTAGAGGCTTGCCTAGATGTTATGGAGTCTGTTACCTGCTTCAGCTTTGCAAATGCTGCTCACCAGATTAGGATGTGACTGTATAGGAAGGAGGAGGAAAGAGCCAAAGGAGGACTTGCAATATGTTTATAGATGAATGGAATATTTCCCAAGACCCATTCAAGATATCAGCCACTACATCTCATTGACTTCTGTGGAGTTTGGGCACATCCTGCGCCAGAGCTCCTTTGACTCCCGCAAATTTGGAGCAGTTAGTTACAGGATTTTAGCATTATCTATTTATTTAGTGTAAGCCTAAATTTAGTAGAAATAAAATCCGTTGTCTGGTTATCTTAATGCTTAATAAGTTCTGTGTGTTCTTTAGCATATTTCCAGTACAAGGTGGACTTGTGATTTCTTAGTACCCAAACTAAAGGTTGTGAGAAGTCTTGAAAGCCCCAGAATATTCAGGTGCTCAGGTAAACCAGCGACCAGTTTATGGCTACTACTTTACTGCCATTTTTAAAATCAATTTGATGAGTTTATACTACCATTTTTTAGATTACTTAGATAAAACATTTTGCTTAAGTGAAGCCTAGAGTTTATTTTGAAGGTGAGGCTACATCAGGTAACTGAGCTGATCTAGCAGTTCACTGTTGAGAAATAATTGGGCAATCTTACAGTCCCTTCCACAACTCTCTTTCTAGTTCTGCTGATAGTCCCTGGTAAGATTAAGAAGGTTAAGTGGTAGGTCCTTCCAGAAAGCATTCCCAAGAACATAAAGGATAAGGTGATAGGAAATAATGAAAATAGATTTATGAAGAGCAAATCTTGCCTAACTAGTCTGATTTTCTTCTGTGATGAATGTATCAATGGGCAAAGAGGGAACAGTGGATGCTATTTAACTTGACTTCAGCAAGCGCTTTAGCATGGGTTTGCGTAGTATTCTGATAGCCAAGTTGATGAGATAAAGGCTGTTAGAGTGGATGCTAAATTGAGTAGAAAATTGGCTGAACTGGTGGGCCCAAAGGATTGTGTTCAGCAGTACAAAGCGTAACTAGGGGCCAGTTATTAGTAGCAGGGGCCTGATACTGGACTTAATGCTGTATAATGCCTTTATTAACAGCCTGAGTGGGAGCAAGGTAATGGAAGATACCAAATTGGAAGGAACAGGGAGTGCAGGGCAGCTTTACAGAGGAACCTGAAGAGGCTGGAGAAATGGTTTTATAGGAGCCTCATGTAATTCAACAAAAGTAAATGCATAATACTGTGTCTGGGATAGAATAACTCCACAGGACAGTACAGACTCGCCACCACCTGGATGGCAGCCAGCTTTGTAGTAAATGTCTGGTTGATGTGTTGAACATGAGATATCAAGTATGCCCATGTAGCCAAGAAGACCAGATACATCCTGAACTTTATTAACAAGAGTATAGCCATCAGTTCAAGGGAAGTGATTCTTCCCTTCTAGTTAGTACTTGTGAGATTATCTGGACTGTGTTGTTCAGTTTAGGGATCCTCATTGAAAGAAAGAGTTACTGGAGGGATTTTAGAAAAGAGCCACCAAGTTGCTTAGGAGCTGGAGCATATAACATTCAAGGAGATGCTGATTGCCTTGTGTTTTCTCAAGCAGGGACAGTTGGAAAGGTCATCTCTGATTAATGCCTTTGTAGGAGGCATGTGATTCTTACCTAAGATTCTTCAATGTCTCAGCTTACATGAACAATGTAGAACTTTTCTCAACTCGTATCTTTCCTTCAGGGATAATACTAAGCATTTCCTTAATTTATCATAACTAACTAATGAGGAAACTGGGTAAGAAAATGCCAGATAATGTAAGTGCACAGCTGAAAATGAAGTTAAACTGGTAAATCATCTTGGTACTTTTAAGTCAGTGCACTTTTGTATCCCCCACTTTGCTTTGCCACTTAAGGTGATGCAGTGAACTTGTTTATGTTGCTGTTTGTGTAATTTTACATAGTTTTATAGGCTTAAACTTCTTACAGCAGAAAGTTAAGATGAAATTCCACATCAAAATTAAGACCTAAGGGGCTAGTTCACAACTGTGCTTGTTACACTCTAGGCTGTCAGCTTGAATTTGTGTAATGCAAACAGTTCCTTCAGGAGCTCCCTCTTCTCTGTTCTTCCTGCTTTAAGCCTATCTGCATTAGTGACTTTATATGACTTGCACAAAAGTTAACTCCAACTCATTCATTCTAGCCTGGAGCAAATCTCTTAATCTAAGTAGCAGTTTGCTTTTCTTTTAACCTTGTTGTTTTGTTTTTCTCCCTCTCACTCCCTGCACTTCTGGGAAATGTCTGTATGGCATTTCTCTGCAAGTGGTGAAGAATTTGGTCTAGAGCCGTGTGGACAAAATATAGAGAGTATGCCTAATATTAGTCATGATCTTCTACTCTGAGTCTATAATTACAAAATTATCAGTCATCTGTTCCTGACACTGTGAAGATTTTAAGGTAGATGGCTTTGAGTGCTGTGCCTAACCTGGGTAAAGCACTGATGATTAATGCTGTTGGAGAGCTCAAGGCTTAGGAAGGACTGCCTCCTTTTCCTCAAAGCGCCTCTAGAGATAGATAAGAGGAGATTCAAGTTTGGTTAATTAAATCTTGGTTACTTTTGGTTGATATAGATAAAAGCCGGGATCCAGAAGGCTGTGTGAATCAGAAGGTTGTGGAAGGGGAAATAAATGAAAGCACAAGGAAATCTGAAGAGCCTGAAAAGCCAGAAGAAAAGAGTGACAACCAGGGGGAGAAGGATGGTAAAAACAAACAGTGTAAACACAAACGAGAAAGAGAACGCAGTGAGCGGGGGAAGCCTCAGACAGATATCCTGGATAAAGACGAAATTCATAGTAAGAAGAGAGAGAAACTTGAATACTTCTGAAATACCATGCTTACTGTATTTCATAACAAACTAGAAGTAGGACTGATCGGAGTCAAACTACAAGAGCCCAGTAGGCTATAGAACATAACATGCAACTGCCTGAGCTAAGCTCAGGAGAAGCACTGACTCTCCCAGCCACCCTCTTACGGATTCCTCTACATTCACACTTCCTTAGAGTATTTTAGCCATCATATATGAGAGCTGCCTTCCAGAAGATCTCTGTAATTGTTTTTATCATGCAAATGCAGGCTGTTTCTATGGCAAGTTTGTGTCCATGCTATGAGGGGAGCCTCAGAGACACATACATTAAATTCTTAGAATTAAACAGACTTCAATACAAATACTTAATGCTGACAGCAATGTTCTTCAGCCCCGCCCCCCCTCCCCCCTTCTTTTATCCCCCTATCTTTAGTGTGTGTTGCATCTGTAGGGAAAGGCTGGTTTCAAAGGGGTTTATCTGAAGTGCTCTGTATGTCTGTCTGCAGCCTTTTCTGATGCTGACATTAGCCACCACCTAAAAATTCCTGAATGACCTGCCTTGTTTTCAAGTCCCTATGTCTTCTTTTGTGGGGAGTCAGAGGAGTTTTCTGAATGTGATGCTCAGAGGAATGCGTGTGGATTCTGTAGCAAAACTAACTGCTACAGACAGCTCTGAGCCCACTCTGACTCTTGAAAAGATAGAGATAAAAGTGGGGTCATCAGTGCTCCTCACGTAGGCACTGAAAACACGCATTCAGGGTGAATCGAAACAGGACAGACTTCAAAAGAAAAAAAACAGGCAGAGGGCAAAGGTTATTTCAGCCAATCTTCTCCTAGGGCTGCCTTATCTTTGAGGTGCTATACTCGTCAGCTCCCAGGTTCCAGCTGTTCCATGGCCACAGAGGAAAGGCTTTTTGCCTGTCACTGCACAAAAAAGCCTGCCTTCCCTTTCAGCCAGCCGCACAGGATCTGAGAGGCACAAGCCAAGAGCAGACCTGGTATGGTCCAAGGATAGTTTCCACAATGGTTTCGTGTAAGAGCTAGAGCTTCATGTAAGAGTAATGGGATGTGAAATGGAGAGTAGTTCTAATGGCTTAACTCTAGTGTAGTCCAATAGGTTAGCAGGGCGGGGCCGACACTCTATAAACCTGTCCAAATTGCTTGACAGGTTTTAAGCAGAGCCTTCATCAAAGCCCCATTAACCTCCCCAACAACTGCTGCCATCTCTGAAGGAAGACCTAAATGGCCCAAAATTGCACTGAGGGAATAGGATCAGAATAGAGAAATATGAATCACAAAAAAAAGCAGCTCAGCACTCCACCAATGTTCTTCAAGTGATGCGAAGCAGTTCATCAGAAAATTTGCCTCAGCAAATATGAATTGAGCTCATGATACATGTAAAAGAATGGTACCTCAGTTGCCAATATATGCATAACTATCTAGCCTGACTCCATGTGAACTTCTGTAAATACAGGGATGTATGTATGTATTTGGTTTAGCAAGACAAAAGGAAACCTAAATTCCTTCACAAAGCAAAAGAAGAGTTTGTCATAAATGTAATTTTATTTTAAATAAAGACACCTGTTCTAAATGAATTATTTCAGCTCTGTACAGCTCTGGCATGTACAACATATTTGGGACATTTTCCTGAGTATGTTTATAATGACAGTCATAGTAGTCACTGCAGGAGGTGGAGCTGGTTTCAGCCAGATGGCATTGGCTGCTCTCCACGAGGCCTGCTGGGTACTGAGCAATTTAACTGAACTGCAATTGCAAAACAAGCTTCCCTACAAAGCCTTAAGTATTCTGTGTAAACAAAAGTGGACAGGGTCTTTAAATTTCTCAACTCCCATCATTCGCATTGCCTAAGGGCTTAATTTACTTCAAAGGAAGTTTGTTTTGTCGAAAAGCCAATGCAATAAAACATCCTGATGGTGCTATTTACAATAATGCATTTTTAATCCAGAGAGAAAACCATCCAATGTAGTGCTCATGTTAGGTACTGTCTAAATCTTGAGCTGGCCTCTGCAAGGGGGTAAATTTCACCTACCAGAATTAAAGGCAAATGTTGGTTTATTTTAAAGCAGTGTGGTAAAGAATGCACAGCTGGACACATGATTTGAATGGCAGATTTTAGCCTGGCTAGAAAGGCAACCTGCTGCTTGTTTAATCTCTCAGCCTATCTAAGTATCTTCAGACAACATTCCCAAATAATCTTCCTGCTACACAATGAAAACAGAAAGCACATTCTGCTTCACCTGACCCAATGAGTTATCTCTCCACAGATTATTACAGTTCTGGGCACTACTTCTGTTATTGATCTGTGGGTGAATGTAACTGAATTGCACTGTGGTTAGAAATCTTGCCTCAGTTTGGTAGTGGGGTGGCTGGAGAATCTGACACTGGCACATGATGCTGTATTTTACTGGGTATGTGCTGTCGCTTCTGAGCTTATTGATGTGTTATCATCACAACTAGGATTAAAATGTGCTGTTATTCTTTTTTTCATTCTTGATTTCTTGTCTTTCAAGTAAATACCTTCTTTGAACCTGAGCCAGCAGGACTGATTCCTGGAGTATGCATTCAGAACCTGGTGAAGATTTTTGCTAACAGGCCCAAGCCAGCAGTAGATGGGATGAATATTACTTTTTATGAAGGCCAAATCACAGCATTCCTTGGTCACAATGGAGCAGGAAAGACAACAACCATGTAAGTCTGTATTTTAGAAGAAGCAAACTCAGGGAATGCTCTATTGCTGTGTCCTGAGGAGCAGCCTTCTCTTTTCACTCTTGTCTCTCTACCACCCCTGCAGCTAGCTTGATGCACATCAAGCTTTTTCCAGACAGGGAAATGCTGCCCTTAGGCAAAGAGAAGATATCCTGGATTAGCTAAACCGAGGGAGAGAGACAATGCATGACACAAACAAGTAAAAGTCTAGAGAGAAGGAAGCAACTCTGTCCCTCGTAATTCATTTCCCATGGCCAAACTCCCAGTAGGTGGAGAGGGAGAAGGATCTGGCTGAAAGAACTAAAGATTTGAAAGCCACCACACTCTACGTGTTCTTAATTTCTCCATCTGAATTTTTCATGTTTTTTGATCTGTGTGCTAAGGAGTATAAAATACAGATCCTGTTTAGACAAAATGATTATATATATGCAAGATCCATGTCCAGATTAAGATCTTCCTCTATTCCTAGAACCCTAACATCTCAGAAAGCTGGACTTTAGGAATATTTTATTCTCTTTACACAGAGCTTTATTTGGCAAAATAGGATGAATTGGTGAGCAATGTATTTCATGAATTGGTGACAAGTTCAACAAAGGTTGAAAGAACTGAAATGTTCCATTGTGATTTTTCCCAGCAGAACACTTTAGGGGTTTTGTATTAAAAATCAGTTTTATTTCAAATGGACTTTAAATTGCCTTTTATTTTTTTTGTAACTGTTCCGCAATGAGTATGTTTGACTCCAAGCAAAAGCATTCTAATCTGCAGATCCACAAGATTCTCAGTGTAGCAGGGCAAGAGTATTTATATGTATGCTTTTTTACTGGAGTTGTTCCATCGAGGCCCATAGTAAGAAGTTATCATGCTCCATCTAGCGGAATTGTACAATGCATCTTCCTAATGTGGCAGGGAAAGAGGAGAGTGGGAATGTTCTCATTCTGTTTTCTCAGGTCGATACTGACAGGCCTTTTCCCACCCACTTCTGGCACTGTGCTGATTGGCGGCTTGGATATTCAGACTCACATGGACTCTATTCGGCACAGATTAGGCATGTGCCCTCAGTACAACATCTTATTCAACCAGTAAGTATCATTCCATACTAGCTTTTTCAGAGTAAGGGTTCCAGCCTGCATGCTTGACAAAGCCACAAAGCCTGTGTTTCTCTGTCTACTGCCAGCACAGTAATATCTCAGAGATGCTTCTCCAGCTCTTAGCATTCACATAGGGTAGGTAGTGCCCTTCTGCAGTAGAAATCTCCTCAATCATTTAGCTGGGAACAGAGAAGTTTCCAAGGAAAATGATGTGCTTCTGGTGTTGGTGTTTTCTGTTGCAGTGTGGGTTAGCATGAGTTCAGCCTGGGGATTCATGCAACTTCAGCCACCTAAAGCATGAAATCTAGGCCGACAGCGCAGTAGCAGGATATTTTAATGCCCATTTTCTACTACCACCCAGCTATTTACTACCTTCTCAGGTGATTTCCAACTTCACTGCCATTAGTTTGTGTTCATCTCAACAGCAGACTCTTTTCCTTAATGCAGCTCTTATATTAGCTCCATTTTATATGCTTAAATGGATGGCTTATGCCTGCTATACCTGTTCCTTTAGGAGCAGGTTCTGCTTTGAAAAGGCAGAGAAAGAGCCTCTGACATCTGAGGGAAGCATGTTGATCCCTAGTAAGATCTGTGATCCAGATACAGGGTAAAGCAGCCTCTCTTTCTTTAGCAAGATAAAGGAAATTTATCTAGAGTGAATTTATTGCTGCTTGGGAGCAAAAATCTGCATATTCATTTAAATTGCCCTGGTGCCTTTCTGTGTGATTTCACAGCCTTACTGTAGCAGAGCACATCTTGTTTTATTCTCAACTGAAAGGGAGATCCAGGGATGAAGCTGAGCAAGAGTTGGAAACAATGCTAGAAGACATGGGCCTCACCCAGAAAAGGAATGAAGAGGCTCAGAATTTGTCAGGTGCCCATAGAATTGTTCTAAGATGTTTTTTCTGCTGCTTTTTCTTTATCTTTGGGCAATTATAGTTCGAATTATGTGTTTGAAGACATATTCTGACACATCACTGTGCACTGGGGAGGTCTTTACACTTTTAAGAGTAAATGGGACTGTACAAATAGTAAAGCTGGCACAGCCTGTCCCTAAATCTACAATGAATTCAAATATGTAACAAATTAAAACATACTTAAAGCAGGGTGTGTGTGTGTGTGTATGTGTGTGTGTGATAACTATATAAAAAAAGAAAATCTGCAAATGTAAGAAAAAAAACAAAATTCAATGTTCTATTATTTAAAGGCAAATGAAATAGTATACCGTCATGCTGCTCCACTGTTTGGATCAGTACTCTATACTGCTGTATTATTTGGTATGAGTAATTACTTTCATTCTAAATGTACACATGTAGGTAGTGTGTTTGAACTCATCTCACTTGGAGATTCAAAAGCTAATTTGAATAAACAGCCAGGTGTGCTTATACTACTTTATCCTTGATTGTAACCATGAAAGTTGGCTTGATTCACATAAAACCATGAAAATCTTGTCTCTTCCTGCTTTTGCTTCTGGCAAGAAGCAGAAAATGCAATTTGTAGATAAAAAAGTTACATTTAAAAAAGGTAAGAGAATTTTGAACAAGCTATGCTGAACTTCAGAGGAAAAATGTGACTACTGAATTAACTGCAGATAATTGCCCAAGGATGGGTTTTGTTTTCCTTGTATCAGTCCCCGCAGTGAAAAGCAGTGTTATTACACTCCTGCCACTCATGTAACTCATCTCAGACTCCTGGATGTGTCTGTCCTCTGGTAGGTGGAATGCAAAGGAAACTGTCTGTTGCCATTGCCTTTGTGGGTGAAGCAAAAGTGGTAGTCTTGGATGAGCCCACATCTGGAGTTGATCCATATTCCAGGCGGTCTATCTGGGATCTCCTGCTGAAGTATCGCTCAGGTAACAGCTGTGAGAGTGGAAGTCGTTTCTGTGTTGGTTTTTTGTTTGGTTTGTTTTTTAAACCTGTCATAGATGCAACATGTGGCTGCTGGTTAAACTCATGAGGAGTGGGATATGAATACAGGCAAACAAGGTTCTGTGAACAGATACCTATGGATGCGGCAAACCTAGAACTTGGCTCTGGTGCAGAGAGAACCATGCATTAATTGCCAAAAAACTAAGCACAGTTTTGAGTTCAAGAGAGAGTCCATTCCTTGAACATTCCTCCTTATTCTTCCTAGGCAGAACCATCATCCTCTCAACCCATCACATGGATGAGGCAGACATCCTTGGAGACAGAGTAGCCATCATATCCCAAGGGAAACTCTTCTGCTCAGGTTCTCCTGTATTCCTAAAGAACTGCTTTGGGTCTGGCTTCTATCTCACTCTTGTTCGCAAGATGAAAAACACCAAAATTGGAAGGGCTTCAGTAAGTATGTGACTCCCTCTCTGCACATAGAATGTGAAAAATGCTTCCACATAGTCATGCACTGCACCAAGGTGGAAAGCAGTTGAGTGCTGCCGGAGGTTGTGTACAAAACTGACTTCCAAACGAAGAAAGCAATACAAAAATAAATATAAATGTATTATAAATATATAAATACACAGACAGACAGACAGGTGAAAATAATAGGTGGATAGAAAGCCCTCCATGGTCTGCAGTTCACTCTCATCAGTTAAGTATGTCTAAACTTTTACCAGTTACATTGCCTTTGTCCTTTCAGCAACCTGGTCTAGTGGAAGGTGTGCTTGCCCATGGCAGGGAGGTTGCAACTAGATTATCTTTAAGGTTCCTTCCAACCCAAATCATTACATGATTTTATGATCAGGTCTTTCTAGTGCTTGCTTTTGCAGTACACTGGTTGTAAACGTGATGTAGTCTAGTAACTAGCTCAGACACCAGAAAAGTCTACGTTTATCCATACCTAAACCAGCTCCTCACACAGCTTGAAATAGGGATCTGGATTGTTTCTGTTGTTAGTAGTGCTTCTGGTCTTGGTAACAGCATGATTTGTATGCTCATGGCCACTGCTGATCACATTTCCCCAGGTTTTTTGCATGTAGTTTAGAACTGACAGATACACTTTGTGCAAGTGGATTTGTTTTCTGCATTGCTGAATCCAGTTCTCAGATAACTTTCAGTATAATATATTCAAGGTGCTCCAGATATGACTGATTTTTCACTGACTCCAGCCTTCAAAGGCTGACAGCCTTTACTTGCAGTCTGTTTTATATGTATCTGAAGCACTTTCATCTTTGTATCTGTTGCTTGTCCATGCTAGTCGCTTTGCAGCTGTGGATCTCAGTGCTCCTGCTCCTGCTCCAGCTGTGCACACAGGGACAAAGAAGGAGCTCCAGAGCAGGAACTGGATGGTAAGAAGTGGGATGGTTTGGCATTCCAACACATGCTTCTGTCTCCTGTTATGCTGCTATCTCATTTTACGTACCAATGCTTCAGATGCCCACTTCTTCAGTGCTTGTGTCTAACATCTGTATTGCGTTGTAACATGAATTTGATAAGGCTTCTTTGTGGCTTTGCTTATTATTGCCCCTTTTAGATGTATATATGGTCTCAGGTACAGATGATGAACTGGAAGTCGGTGTGCTTTAGGAGTATAGGCTGAGTTTTGAACTGCTCTGCACCAAAATGCATCATTTGTTCATGAAAACTGAAGCATATCTAGAGCGAAGGAAACTGACTTTCTCAGAAAAAGGTTGTTTTGACTTTTCTACATGAGAGAAGAACTTATGTAGATATTGTTGAAGATTTTGTTGTGCTTTCTTAACAGACCTGAAATAGTTTCCTGCTACATAGTTCCAGAGCATAATTAGCAACACAGCCCAGCCTAGTACAGAATTAACTGAGATACCTGAGTTACGCAATAGAGCAGTCCCCGTTTATATAGTGCAAACAACAGTTTTTGAAGTCATGCTTAGCATGGTTAACTACTCATTCTTTGAACACTGTTTTTAATTTTCACAGGAGATCTGAGTGAGCTTGAAGAAGTCATTCATCATCATGTCCCAGAAGCAAAATTAATTGAAAGCATTGGTCAGGAACTAGTTTACCTTCTGCCCAGTAAACACTTCAAGCAGCGATCTTATGCCAGTCTCTTCAGAGAACTGGAGGAAACATTGGATGACCTGGGACTCAGCAGTTTTGGAGTTTCAGACACACCACTTGAAGAGGTAACGGACCTCTAATACCTGCTGATCTTACCAGCAGTCCCCAAAATGTTTTCTGAGACAGTTCCTGTTCTTAAACATGTATAATATCCCCTTCAAAACCTTCTCACATATGCTGTGGCACACTCAGGAAGTCTTTGGAATAGGCATAGAGAAAGGATCTAAGCATCACTTCATGCTAGCCTCATGGAGCATGACTCATTAGCCTGAAATCTGCCTTTGTATCTTAGCTTGTTCCTGTCTTTTATTTTCTGAGATATTTCATAAGAGACCTCTGGTTGTGTAATAAGCAGCAGTCCTGAAAAGCTATCTGATTTTGTTTCTTTTACACTAAATGGTGATGTATAAGCTCCAGAAGTCAGGTTATTGTACTTGTTCCAGTCCTAACAAGGAGATGTATTTGTCTATGGCAGGTTTTCCTAAAGGTCACAGCAGAAGCTGACCCTGGAATGCAGAAAGCAGGTAAAGATCCATGAATCAGTGCTTGATGAACTTTTCCTGGGACTGCCAAGTAACGAAGAACCTCAGAACTTTCAGTCTTTGTATGGTGTTCTTGCCAAAGCAAATTTGGTCAGCAAATATCCTTTTTTAGGGCCTGACATGATACCTGAGAAATAAGATGAAGTCAGCAGAAAGACTTCTATTTAGATTGGATGAGATTCTGAATTGTGTAAGTAAATGGAGTATCAAGGCCCCAGATGTCAGTGGTTTTAGTAGTTTTATAAAATGTACTTGGCCATTAGTCCATAAGCTGACCATTAGTCCAGAAACTACATCCATGATTAACTTGTTCATCCTGCTGAATAAGAAGAGTGTTAACCTGTGTGATGCCACTAGATACAGCCACAGTGCAACAGTTGTAATTAAAGCAATTTGGTGATGTGATATATATAGTTGGTAAAATCTGGAGCTCACTAAAATGTCTGTGCTGCCTTCGGATATGACAGATAAAGTGTGTTCTCTGCCCCTTTTCATCTTAACTTAGGAGACACTCAAGAAAATGGTTCTACTCTTGGCAAACCTTCTACTGAGAACAAACCAGCTGAACAAACCACACTGAAAACTAATGCCACTTCTCGAATGCCTGTAGGCACAGCAGGAGATCAAAATGAAGGCAAAGGATCCCGACAGTATAAAGGTTTTCAGCTTGTACTTCAGCAGATCAAAGCACTGCTCATCAAACGGTTTCAGCACACATCCCGCAGCCATAAGGACTTCCTAGCCCAGGTACTGGCTGACTTTTGCTGTTCTTGACTCTCTCACAGTGTTCTAAATGCTGTCTTTCCCAGCATTGTCTCTGCAAAGCAACAGAAGTATTTATTGCAAGTGGGTAACAATGTCCCTAACTGTTCTGATTGTGATTCCAACTGTTCTGCCTCTTACTCTATTTCTGTCTGCCTAGAATCTATCAGCCACACCGAGTTCATTATTCAATCACTGCTAGCCTGGCATTTTATTTTTAACATAATACAGTTCTGTGACAAACAGAATCTGAACTGAAAGCATTGGAGATTAAAATTTTGGTGTTCAGGAGGTAAACCAGATCTGATCTGTGTGCTCACACTGTCCCTCCTTTGTTTACATATATTATGAGGTCTGTATAGTGTCGCTCTACAACATATATCTAATAACCTAGTGTGATGTTTTCATGTTCCCTGCAGATTGTTCTCCCTGCTAGTTTTGTGTTGCTGTCTTTAATACTTACAGTCATTATTCCTCCATTTGGAGAATATCCTGCCTTAACTTTACACCCTTGGATCTATGGACAGCAGTTTACTTTCTTCAGGTAAGAGGAATCATAGAGTAAAAGTACTGCCGTGTATACATCCTTTCCTCCCTGGCTTTTAGGATTATGAGGCCCTGTCTTAGTGGGCTTTTCTCACTCTACATGGTATAAAAAAGGATTTAAAATAGCATAAAATTGGTGCAGGTGGAGAAAGCAGCTGCGAGTTTGTCAAACTAAGAGTGCTTCAAATATCTTGCTATCTTTGGTACTCTCCTCTTCCTACCTGAGTTCATTACCTCAGCGCTTACAAAGTTACATATCCTGCCAAACAGTAGATCCAGGACAGTAAGAAATCTAACTTTCTGATAAGCCAGTGAACTACTCCTGTATTCATAATCTTAGGGAACAATGAGATTCAAGCCTATCTGCTGACCTGTGGTAGATTTATTTATAGTTGGGACAGTATTTGGGCAAAGTTATGGAAACAAGATGAAAGCAGAGACTCTTGGGTTTTATTAGTGCTGCTCCTTAGCAGTTTCTTCCCACACCATGTTCTTTGGCTGGATAGTCCTAGACTAGATCCCAATTAGCAGAAAGCAGCAAAACTGAAGACAATAATTCTGAAGCATTTTGCTTGAGTTTCGTGCTGAAAATTCACATGAAACTTTAATTAAAATTATATGTTATAGTGTGTGGAAAAGCATTTGATATTCATACTTTTGTAACACTTGGTACTAGCGATATTCTATAGCCTGGTGTTTCTTTGTTGCTTACAGACACTTCACTATTAGCAGCATTGTCTCTTTGGCCTCAGCAAATGAAAAATCAGAATGTTTCTCATCTTCTGATTACTGACTGTGACAGGGCTGAGAGGGCAGAAATTCAGTCCTTTTTGGAGACTGTTGCTATCAGTCTATGTCAGAAGTCATGCTTTAATATTTAGGAGCAAGGACCATTGCTTTAGCCTGTTAATCATCTTGGAAGGCTCTGGGGTTTTGCATAAATAAATAAAACAACTGAATCAGCAGCATTTGGAGGGGGGCAGTTGGTTCTGCCATATGGGTGTCCTTCACCAGTTGCTGTGTGTATTCCAGTGCAATAGTCTGCAAAACATTTCTATAGAGAAAGTCCTGTGTTCTTCCCTTAGCAATGAGCGTCCTGGCAGTGAGCAGATGGTCTCCCTCACTGATGCTTTCTTGAATAAACCAGGATTTGGAAATCGCTGCATGAAGAATCAGCCTCTTCCGTAAGTTGCTGGCTAACCTCTCTGGAGCAAGGTTCTAACAGGGTATTACCACAGGGTCTTGAGTAGTGAAACAAGAATGAATTGGCTTGGCTTTGCACTCCAGCCAATGTCAGATATACTGTTGGCAATAATATCAAGTATCAGGTCAAAAGTAACAAACAAATGGCAAGATGACAGCACCACTGGATTAAGAATTCTTCCCAGTGCTCAGTATGGCTAGCTGGAAACCAGCTCATGTATCCTTCTGTTGAGAATTAAGCAACCTTAAAATTCAGGTCAGTAGGTCAGACCCAAATCTTTGCAGCTTCCCTTGCACTTTCCACACGTGAGTCCTCTCAGGTTCCTCCTGTTCCCATTGGGGTGTTTGGAAGCAATCGCTTCAGCAGTTCTGTGACCTCTCATGAGCAGTTTCCCTGCACAGCTTAAAGAATGTTCCTCCACACAGGAACTACCCATGCAACAATATGCCAACTGCCTGGAGCACACCTGCTGTTCATCCCAACCTAAGCAGCCTCCTGCTGAGCCACAAGTGGAGCCCTGAGAATCCATCACCTTCCTGCAAGTGCAGCACTCACAGGAAACTCACTATGCTGCCAGAATGCCCTGCAGGAGCTGGAGGCCTCCCCCCACCACAGGTTGGGTCCTTGTGCCTTAAGTCTCTGTAGAAAACTTTCATGGCAAGTGCTGGGTAAGGGATAAGTATGGAAGTACCTTGCCATGCCACTAGACATGGAAGGAATGGAGTATGTTTTCTTAATGGAGCAAGAATTGCTGAATTTGGAATTCAGTTTCAGAGGTATCGGAAAAGTTTGCACATTTCAATGAAATTGGTCACTATTTTCATCTCAATCGCAGCCTTTTCATCTAGAAGAAAATCACAAAAAAGTAACAATTTATCAAATAATTAAAAAAACCCCTTTTTCTGTCTCAAAGAAAATTCTATTTAGAAGATTGCCTTTCTGTAAAAGAGGGAGAAAGGAGAGGAGAGGAAGGAGAGGAAGGAAAGAAAACTGTCATGGTTTTGAAAAACATGGAATAGGGTCATCACATTAAACATGGAAAAGTTAATAGAGTCAACCCCAAGTAACAATTTTCCTGCATGCCTTGGTTCTAGTTCTAGAAAGTTAGTTCTAAGCTAGCAAAACAAATATTTATATGCATGTGCATGAAGAGGAGTGATTTAATAACCGCTGGCGCTGTATGGAGAAGAGATGAGAGGTACATTCCTACCTGCTCCAATCAATGAATAATCTTAGTAGTGCCCTTTATAAAATGCGTTTGCTTTTTTTGAAGAGCAAAGGAAAATGACAGCCTGTTAGTGTTTATATTCTCAAGGTGTTTTTCTAACAAGTTAAAGAAAGAAGAACTGCAAGCACTGCCAGAGGAATAGCTCACTCATTTAATGTCTCAGCTTTAATACTCTTCTTTGCCAGGTTGCACACATTAGCCAAATGATTAAAATAATTCTAGTTTTAATATTGATACCACAAGTTCCTGAATCCAAATCTATTAAGAAATACTGACCTGGCTTGCTTTGGTTTCTCTACCACTATTCACAAAGCAACAAAGCTACTTGGTTTAAATATCTGTAGAATTCCTGTCTATGAAGCAAAAAAAAAAAAAAAAAAGTTAATAAAGTGGTTCTATTCTGACATTATTCACAGCATCCCAAGTTGTTTCTGATTTCCAATAATCCATGTCCAATCAACAGCTGAAGCTGAATTTTGATAAGTGCATGCTAGTGGATTTAAGAAGGAAATTTAATCTAAAGCTTCAAATTCAAGTAGGATACAAAACTAATTTTTTGCTTGTTTGTGAAGATTCTACTCATTTAAGGGAAATGTGTTGACTATAATATTATGCTGACAATTTTGCATAACTTGTCAAGAAGAAACAGTTCACATTTGAGTGTCCAGGGAAGCACAGTATGTAAATAATTGTGAAGGATGCCTGAGCATAGAAAGCTCATTCAGTAAAGGAACTGTGAGGATGCTACCAGTCTTCCTATGTGTTGTCTAGAGTAAGCTAAGGAGCTGTATCTTCTGTATCCTCCAGTACTGCCTCTCTGTGGACGAATGGAGGAATTTCTGGAAAGTTCATTAGACTTTTGAGGTCATTACTAGGTCATTTCAGGTTGCAAGCTTTGCCTTTTGAAAGTGCCCAAGAACTTTTTACAGTATATTCCACCTTGAGATAAACTCAATGAGTTTGAGGTCTTGCATTTCACAGTGATACTGTATTTGCAAAAGCCTCACAAGGGCATCATTTTGGCATCATTTTCAATACAAAGAAAGAGAGTGATCTTCATTCAAAGTCTCTAACACAGTAGTGAAGTTTTCATGTTAATTTTTACTTCAACTTGTTAAATCACAGAAAACCACCTTATCTTCAATGGGACCTCTGTTTGAAAAGCTTCCTTCTTTCACAGTGAAGAAAAAGCCTTGAGCAACCTTGGCCTTTGTTGCAAATAACTTGGGCTAAGTTTCAGAGTAAAGGGCAACTGTTTTTTGTCAGCCCTCACTAACTTCTGTGATTTCATGATTTCTTCTGGAATCTTAGGAAAATAAAGATGTTTGGGCTAGAAAGTGAATGACCCACTCCATTCCACTGATACTATGAACCTGAGCAAGTCCTCTGAACCAAAGCTACTTTTGCTGTTTTCCTGACAAACGCTTAATAGCTTTAGAGATGGTGAGGTTTCCTGTGGTTGATGAGGTTTTCTTTTCTTTTCAGATTGTGAAGCACAGCACAGAAATTCTTCAAGATCTGACCCACAGAAATATTTCAGATTTTCTGGTGAAAACATACCCCACTTTGATAAAAGGGAGGTAGGGGTTTTTCACATGTGGCATTTTGTACCTGGCCATGAAATTCTCATTTAAGAGTAACCTAGGCACCTGATTTGCTACAGTGTTGTGTAGACTTGAGCATTATGTCCATATTCTTAATGTAAGAAAAAAGATGCTCATTTTAGGGGAGTTAAATTGTTTTAATTATACCTATTTTTATAATCAGGTACTCTTTTATAGGCAGAGCTAAGTTCTGATGTTGATGGAATGCTGTATTAATGGTAACTTGCCTCAGTGGTGAGAAAACTGGTGCCTCTGCACAGCATGGACAGCTGCCTTGCAGAGGTACTGGTTTGTGTCCCTGAAGAGCTGTAACCGCACCAGCATGATCATTTGCTTGAGTGAATTATCACTCGCTTCCTGAAAGTGCTTAAGAGCCAATAGATAATGTTAGATCCGTCTATCCTACTGATAGCTGCTCGCTTGCCTGAGTGTCATGCATGGTAATTAGCTGTGCAGTGTCCATGGCCTATTATTTCTGATTCAGCCCTTGCTACCTTTCCAATTCCCAGCAAAGTTCTTGAAATTCCCATTATACTACCTATGTGCTGGCTGCCTTTGACTGATTCCTCTCAGCATATGTCATAATTGCCTTAGGATATGTCTTTTTAAATCAATTCATTATGGATTTAGGATAAAACCAGTATCTGTCACTTCCAAAATCTTTCTTATCTCTGTATAAGCTGGAAATGAATCATGCCAGAAAACAAAGCCAAACCACTGGAAGGCATACCAAAAGTCCAGACAGCCCCACAACTCAAAGTTATCAGCATTCGCTTAAAAAGAAAGCAAATGAAAGAAATAAAAAACAGTGGGGATGTGGGGGGAGGAAAGGCTGTCTAGGGGAAACCATTTCCATTTAAGCCTGACAATACTGTTGACTGGTTCTGTGCCTTAAGAGATGGGATTCTGTTTGTCTGTTTCAGCTTGAAGAGCAAATACTGGGTCAATGAGCAAAGGTAAGAAACCAGTTCACAGATTATGGGGGTAAATAAAGAAACAGTGAATTTCTGTTTAACCCAGAGCCTCACAATGTTTCTCTGAAAGGGCAAGGGGAATTGTGGCAGATAGTATAGAGCAAACGTGGCTTCAGTAGGAAATAGGTTGGGAGTGTGCAAGGGTTTTATAAAGACCCTTTACATTTAGGTTATATTTGTTTGGACTATACCCGCAAGGGTGAAGACCAGAGGCACACAATGGAACAATCACAGTTTTATTACGTCAGCAGTCAGATTAATGGGATCTGAGTGATGGAAAGTTAGAATACAATACTGCATGCAGTGTGACAGAGCAGCAGGAAAATGTGAACCCTTAAAAGAAAAAAAAGACCAGGGTAAGATGAAACCTGAGCACCAGACTGTCAGATACAGAAGTAACAACCACAACTCCTCATCCCTGCTCTGAACACGTGCAGTAGTTAGAAAACAGATTCCGTTAGTGATCCACACTTATGTAGAGACATCAGCCAACCCCAGTGTGATGTCTACACTGTAAATACTAAGCTTAGAAAGATGACTGATCAGCCTTGAAGAACATACTTAGTTTTTCAGCAGCAGGAGTTCACTTCAAAGGTAGCAGCTGGGTGACTGGCTTCCAGCACAGAATATCTGCTTGTTCATGTGCAAACATTACTTTATATGGGATTAGATTATGGTTCATCTCATGCAGTAGTATTTATTATTATGGAGTGTTGGCTGGCAGCAGCATAGGTGATTACCTGCTTCTCTTAGGGCAACTGCAGTTTTAAGTGAGGTCTATGCTGTCCTTAGTCCTCCTTGCTGGCTAAACGCTTACATGTCAGTTATCTTGATTTAAAGATTTTGCACTGTATAAATAACTGTTTGCTCCAAATCTTCTGTCTAAATCAGGATGTTGGCATGAACCCCTCAGGAACTTACAGAATGTCTATTGTTTGTATGCCCTAAAAAGACCTAATACAAGTTGTTAGAAAAAGAGTGAAGGTTGCTATACATGAATTATAGGATGTATAGAAAACAAACTTACATTAAGTGAGTTTTTAGTATTTCCATCAAAATACAGAGTTTTGGGTATGTGGTACAAGTGACTGATGATACTGTTCTCTTTGTTAGATATGGAGGAATTTCTATAGGAGGAAAGCTCCCAGTCCTTCATGTTTCTGGAGATCAAGTTGTCCATTTCTTAAGTGATCTTGGCCAAATGATGAATATCACAGGAGTAAGCAAGATTTCCTTTGGTTTTATTGTCCCGTTACCAAAGAATTGTTATGAAGCTGAAGATCTGCAGCACCAGATTTCACCCATACAGCTGAGCTTGAACCCTTTCTTTTTCATTTTAGGGGCAAACTTCACTGGCTGCTGCTAAAGAAATGACTAATTTCCTTAAATACATGGAAACTGAAGATAATATTAAGGTATTTTACTGCAAGTAGTCTGCTAGCTCCCATTCTTTCCTGAAATAGACTTCAAATAGTGAGAATATTGCTAGTCACATTCTCAGATGCAACCACAGATGAAATACTATTATGAAGATGGGATACATTTTTAATGCACAGTTATTTGTAATCTGAGATAGTTTAACCATGTTCTTAGTACTTCTGCCTTTCCCAAATCCTGCTGAGTAGGACACACTCTGCTAAATTTTAAAATGTAGTTCTGTAAAATCCCTTGACAGTGGTTGTCCAACTCTTAAAAGCATAGTATGTGAGCTCCTCCTGCTGGACTGTGCCTGGAAGCTATGCATTCCTGGTCGCGGATTCCTCCCTATTGCAATGCCCACCAAAGTAGATAAAAGGCAGCCAGGTTTTTTACTGCAGCTCAGGGTTATTGATGAAGGCTTCTTAAATGAATCTCTGCTTTCTGACTCTTTTAGGTGTGGTTTAACAATAAAGGCTGGCATGCCATGGTTAGCTTCCTTAATGTAGCCAATAACGCAATCCTTAGAGCTAACCTGCGGACTGGCCAAGCCCCTGAAGACTTTGGGATCACTGCTGTAAACCATCCTCTGAACCTCACTAAGGAGCAACTCTCTGAAGTCACTGTGTAAGTCTGCCTGTGCTCTGGTGCTGGCTCTTACCTCTCCCTCTCCTGGCAGCTTGCTGCCTCTAATGTACTCATACTCTGTAGGGAAATAGTTTAATTCACAGAACCTGAAGGCCTTTCCCTGGAGTTTTATTCTAATCAAGATTTACATGTACAATCTATTCTTTTCTGACTTGTTATAGTCCTATAAGAGTTCATTCCCATCCCATGTAGGAGTTATGACCATTGGTTATACATGATTACACATATATGTTGATTCCCAAGCACAAAGATTCTGAAGTCTTTGTTCATACACCAAAGCCAGTAGATCTACTTGTGAAATAACATAGAGATCATAATCAAAAAAGGAATCGGAAATTGTCCTTAACTTGGCTACAGGTAGTCAGTTGTCAACAACCTCTGTCGTGGTGCCAAGGACAGCACATAGGTAGATTTTCGATGGCATGTAGTAGGGCTATTGTAGTCCAGAATCTACAAGCCATTGATTTCTTGGAAAAGACACCCATAAGAAGTCATGGCTTCCCACTCATGTTTCCCATTAATTTCAGAATTCAATGAAACTGAAAACTCCCGCCTTAGTACAGAGATCTGTGCTTCATCTCACTGTCTGCAACTTGCCTCTCTGAGCCCTTCTTTTCCCAGCTCCCACACCTTTGACTATTGTGCCTTAATGTCTAATCTGAGACATACCATACAGGGAAGGCTTTCAAACTGAAATATGTATAGGAGTTGAACTGTTCCCAGAGAATGAAAGCAAGTAAAAAATCACGGAATAGTGCAACCATCATCCGTGTTTGTTAGCTGCAGTCCACAGCACAGCTTGGGAAAATACCATCATCCTTACTTGTTAGCTATAGTCTCCAGCACAACTTGGGAAAATACAGCAGCACATTTTGAAATTGAAGAAGTCTTCTGCTTACAAAATAGCCTTTCTACTTCTAGATCTTCAAATTCCTTTCAGATTCCCTAACTGCTAATATAGTGTTGTGTTGTATTCATTCCCTTGCTCACAGTCCCTTCTTGCGCTCTTCTAGGCTGAGCACTTCAGTGGATGCTGTTGTTGCCATCTGTGTGATTTTTGCCATGTCCTTTATACCAGCCAGTTTTGTTCTATGTCTGATTCATGAGCGTGTAACACAAGCCAAGCATCTACAGTTTGTCAGTGGTGTGAGCCCTGCAATCTACTGGCTAACCAACTTCATGTGGGATATAGTGAGTAACTGCTGGTTCATAGTCTGCAATTATTCCTGGGTTTGCATGAACTGGAAACTAACTAGTGAATTGAGTGAAGGTGATTCCAAGCATTGCAAAGCAGGATAAGGATTTATTTCTACAGATGTAGAAATTAAGTCAGGTGCACAACTCATTATTTAACAAATGAAGCTTCAGCTGCTGTAATTTTAGGGTTTCCAATCTTTACAACTAAATGTACAATAAAGCACAACTTACCAGAGCAGTAGAAAGCCCAGTTGCCTCATTCCTGCCATCTAGAAGAACCATAACATGTTTCAAGATGTTCAGGAAATCTAGGTGGAGGAGATTCACAGGCTGCTGGGACAGCAGCTGAAGCCAGGACAAAATACGCCAGGGTGTCTAAAATGACACAGATGTATTTGTGTGTTGTGAACACTGTGTTTTTCCAAAAGAATTTAGACCACAGACCCAGTCTTGCTTACACAGGGCTCAGTTACCCTCCCATTACTCTTCAGGCCACTTTGTCACAAAGAAGCAAATTCTTTGCCTGGATGAAATACAGCAGGGGCTTGCTCTCTAGCCATGCCTTCTGAACGAAGAGAGTGGCCAAGGGCTATGCAATAAGAAAAGCATGAACACGGAATTGAAAAAATGAAAAAAAAAAAAAAAGAAAAGCCCCAGCTCTATGGGCTTCAGGAGATGCTCTTTCAGGAGAAGGGAAAGCAACGCATTCAGTTAGTAAATGAGGGAAGAGAAGCAGGTCTCTGAGTTCGTGTCTGCTGCTGGTTGCACCACCCTCCCAGCAGCTTGGCAGAAATTCTGCTTGGCTGTGGCCCTTGGCAGCATGATGCAAAGGTATTTATTGGTGTTTGCAGTTCCATGAAACTCACCGTTCTGCATGAGGAGCTCTGTGCATTGCAGTAGAGTAACACACAGAGAAATTTAGAGGAGCAGTGGCCAAACACACTCACTTGAGCCTCTTCCCAGGAATGTGGCTCAAGTAACCAGCCTTTCCCCTCCTACACAGCCTTTGCATCAGCAGAAACTGCACTTCCCTTGCATACCCACAGCTTCTTTCTGTGGGCAGCTTGCCAACAGGACTATGAAATAATTGGCTCCCAAACCATAATCTAAGAAACAATATATGTTGTATTTTTGATTAACAGACTGATAAAAGATGTTTCAGAAAAATGTTGAGCGCTGCCAAGGACCCATTGATCCAAAAGCTTGAGTGTGACTAGTCTAGCTCATAAATTCTGCTTTTCCTTGGTACAAAATCCTTTTGGAATAATGTGTAGGATCTGGATATGGTTGCAGACCTTCTCAGGTTTTAAACACTGATCTTCACCCTGTGATGTGGCAGGTGAATTATGCACTGAGTGCTGGAATGGTTGTGGTTATATTCACTGGCTTCAACAAGAAAGCATACACTTCACCAACTAACCTCCCTGTGCTTGTTGCCCTGCTGCTTCTGTATGGGTGAGTGTTCAATGTTATTCCTGCATATGGGGTGTGTATTCCACATGGAAATGATTTCATGTTATTGAGCTCAGCACTTAGTCAAATCCAGCTTTAAAGAATACAACTGAGTGGATACAATACAAGTTAGAACTGGATTCTGTCCCTCCTGCAAGATATTTGCACACTCTGTCTGGCCACATGCTCTGAAGGAGACTTTTTTGTCACTGCCTTATATTTTTAAGCATTAAATGTGATCCTTATTATTATTATTATTATTGTTGTTCTATATTATATTATCCCTATATTTGTTTAGTTTGCTGCTTTCTATGTACATTGTGTAGGAATTCAGTGGTTGTTCATTCACCTTATTGACAGCCCATACTAAGATATCTTTCAGCATTTCATCCAAGGGCAAGGAACACTGAGTAATCAAAAATTCTTTTGACTTCAAATGAGCAATTTTGTTACCAAATAACATTTTATAAGGCTGACTGAGATTCACTTTCATTTAATTAGTGATGATATCTCTTTATCTATAAAATCCTGTTCCTGATAGCCCTGCAGCTAGTGTGGTCTAGGCAAAGTAATCAACCAAATTTATTTCTAGGATTAAAGAGAAAGATGAAGCTTTCTGCATCTTCCTGTGAATATGGGGGTTGGAACCAGATGATCTTAAGGTCCTATCCAACCCTAACTGTTCTATGATTCTAAGATTCTATATTACAAATTAAGCCTAAGAGGGAGCAGCTCTTTTCAGGACAGACTACTATTAATTTTCTGAACTTTTTGTGTTCTTTGAATGAAAATCCTGAGAAAATGCAAAGCATGATCATCATTTGATTTCTGAAAGTACACAGTGTTAAAAAATGTGATCAGAATGTTCTTTTGGTTTAATTTTTCACTTTCTTTTTAAAGTGCAATAGTAGTGGTATCTTTTATAAGTTGTCTGTGTCTCAAATACAGTCAGGGCTGTTTATTCATGGCTGTGTGGATGGACACATCCACAATGTATTTGCATTTTTTAAATTAAAATGTATTTGCATTTTTTAACACATCTACCAAGATGCAATCACAAGGCAGTCACTTCAACGATAATTTCATAATATGGTACTCAGAAAGGCAGAAAGGAAGGTAAGTTCATAGAATCATTTACTAGCCCTTGGATCCAGCTGCCGTCACAAGGTGAAACTTAGGCTGATTCCTTCTGAACGCGTATTGTCCTATTAAACAACTCAGGTTGTTGTTACTGAATTCTTCCAGGTTGGACTAGTCATTGCAAAGCATTGTAATTTTATTCCAGAGGAATACTCCTTTTGTGTTGCTATATGTGCATTTGCTGTGTCTGAGAAATCACAGCACATGAAGCTCCACATCAGGAGTAGGGGAAAAAAAAAATTATGTAGGAGTTAAAGAATATCAAAATTTACAGAGTTCCTGATTTGAGCAGTTCCAAAGGCTGAGGAATATCTAGCAAAGTAGTGTATCATATTTGCTTTCTCTAACATTTCTTTGTTTCTCTCTCCTGGGGTACAGTCCAGTCAGATGTGCAAGAATACCTGGGTGATAAAAAGCTTGCTAGTGTTAAGTTTTCTCAGTTCTAGCAGTTTCTATTGCCCTGCATTTTAACAGCAAAAAAGACCAAGCAGAAAAATCTTTTTGTCTAGTAACCTGGGGAAGAATGCTGTGGTGGCATCTCTGCTTGGGATGAGAACAAAGCTCAACTTCGTGTTTTCATTAAGTCAACTGAAATGAAGATACTGAGAAGCTGTTGTCATAGTTTTTCTATCTTTGCATGCAGATGGGCAGTAATTCCCATGATGTACCCTGCTTCTTCTTTCTTCAGTGTCCCTAGCACTGCTTATGTTGCATTATCTTGTATTAATCTCTTTGTGGGGATCAGCAGCAGTGCTATTACATTCATCCTGGAGTTATTTGAAAACAACCCGGTAAGTAACGCTTTTGTTAACACCTGGTTTTACAGAGCTGTGCAAAGGGTGTCCAAGCATAACCATTTCTAACAGGAACTGTCTTTCTTTACCTTCCCATTTCCTCTGGCAGTAAATGAGTGGGCAACTTGCTAAGTAGCTGCAGGACAGATGAACAGAATAACCCAGAGAAGCAACTCAGGGCAGTTGATAACTTGAGCTACTCACACAAGTGACATTTAGTGGTTTTCATCCCTATGAGCAAAATTCTGTACACTTTCACAGCTGGGGAGGAAGAGACATGGCACTTTGCGCTTGCTTCCACAGCTTGGGTTGTACAGGAAGGTGTAGATGGTAGAAAATCATGGAGTCACCACAAAGGAAGGAAAGGCACTCCTGCAAGTTATGTTAGAGGAGATTTCTGCTTATAGTAACGTTTTGAGAATTGCCCAGAAATCGCTTAACACCACCAGGAAGGTGATGGAAAGCACAAGAATAGACAGAACATGGTGAGTGCCATTATTAGTTCTTAGGCCAAGAGATAAGTATCTTGTACTACGCCTCTACAGTTGCTGATACTCTCTCCACTGTGACTGACACCCTTTCTACATCTGACAGCAATCCAGTTAGCTATCATTATGTGTGACAGTGTGTTTTCAAACACCATGTGCTGATCAAGCATTGTTATTTGCCAGAAAGGAGAAATAGATTTTGGTTAAGTTCATGGTTTCAAGAGCAGACTTTACAATACTTTGTCTCTGGTGTTCCTGCATTCTCAGCCATGCTTTTTGATAGCACAAGCTCAATCTAATGCTGTTAGGTCTGTGTGACAGCAGGGCAGTACTGTTACCTTTGAGAATAAGTCTCTTGCAGACATTGTGTCTCCAGAGGGAGATTTGGTGTTGGTGCAGTTAGGCTGCTGCCAGCACAGTGTTTTGGGTATCTCCACATTGCACCAAAGCCTAAGTTTGGGTGTAACTTGATAAATACTCTCTGTTTTCTCTGTTGTAAAAAGACAGAACATCCAGTTTCTCTGACATGACAAAGAACTTTTCACTCATGTTGCTATGTTTTCTAGTTTCAACTGCTTATTATGTTAATTCTCTTTCTTATAGTCTTTACTGAAGTTTAATAAAATGTTGAAAAATGTGCTGATGGTCTTCCCACATTTCTGCCTGGGCCGTGGACTCATTGACTTGGCTGTGAACCAAGCTGTAACTGAAGTATATGCCAGGTTTGGTAAGTAAAGCCAATAAACAACAAGTTTTATCTGTGGCAGGTGTCCTGACCATGGATGGGATGGTTGGTATTGTTGTCTTGGAAAACTAGTGGCTGTTTCTGAAATACTCCCATTTCACATAATCAGGTGGATGGTGAGTATGCAAGTTCAACCTCTTTGAAGGAATTACAGCTTCTGATACAGTTGCCAGAACTCTACAGCCCAGCCACTTGTCTATCTTTTTATCATTTGTTCTACAACCCTTAGATATTACAGGAGGATTTATTATTTAATTTCATTTGAATACTTTGGTGGCCTTCTTGTTAATTCTTAAAGTGGCTTCTGCTCTTTAAATGCACCCTCTTGGGATATGGCTGTCTTTGATATCTGACAACTTCTTATTAAAAGAGTAGTCATACAGCAGAACTCAGCTGGTTTTATTCAGAAAGCATGTGTCTTTCACACAATTCATGCAAACTTCTTGTTATGATATCCAAATTAGTGCATATTCAGAAAGCTTATATTCATTTTTACTACCATGCAGCAGCTGAGCTGGAAGTGTATCCTCTTAAGAATCTTTATAAGACACTGGAAAATGAAGACATTGCCTGATCACAATCACATAAAATACAGATTTTCATCCCAAACCATTATGATTATTCCTTTTGTTCTGAGGAGCAGTGGTGTTTCTTCAGCAGCATTTCACCTTGCTTTCTGGTGCTCTTTCTCCAAAGGTGAGGAACATGTTTCCAATCCGTTTCAGTGGGACTTTGTTGGAAAGAACCTGATTGCCATGGCTGTTCAAGGAGTTGCGTTCTTCTTTCTGAACCTCCTTATGCAGCACCGTTTGTTCTCCACAGGATGGTATGCCTGAAATCCTGTATTTATGTTCTTTTATTAGCAGTGTATCTCTGTTATTCTCTATGTCCTTTTTTCTTTTTCTCTGAATTGGTCAGATTTTTCTTTTTCCTTTTTACTTGCTTGAATTCATCCTAATTTGTTCATATTCTGGTCCAAGAAAGCAGTTAAAAATTTATATTATCTTAATAGGATTTGGGAACATATTATTAAAGAAATGAGTTTTCTTGAATTAAGATTTTAATGTAATTTCTTTTTAAATTAAGACACTGTAATACTGAGGTTACAGACTGACATGGAAAGTTTGTCATGTCATAAGTACAGGCATGAGGTACTAGCTTGATGCCCCAGGGCAGGATTTCTAGTCAATGGGACAGAACAGTTGCTGTCTGGACACTATGCAAGCTTCCCCTCTCTGCTTTACAAATGTGCCTCTATCTCAATGAAAGCAGCTACTTTCCAGGTGTGAGTGGATCATTCACTCTGCTCAGCATTGCCAGCAAGAGTACTAATTGTACATTTAGACTGCCTTTCAATGCAGTTATAAAAATGCTGGGCTTTCAGGGAGGTCCTCTCAAAAGACCTGCAGAAGGACTATCACTAGCTACTGAAGAGCAACCAAAGAGCAAAAGCTGTGGCTGAGGATCAGGCTATGTCAAGTCAGTGACTGACAAGGCATGCTCTTTTGAGCAAGCCATTTCCTCCCTCTTAGTATTTAGAGATTAACTTTCAAAGGTCAGGGATTCTCCCAACAGCAGGAATGCTTCGGCCAATGTCACACTGTGAAGTTTCAACCCCACTTCTTCCACTAGTCACATTTTTAGCAGTCAATCAGCTGTTGTTTCCCACTGTCATTCTAACTGTGTGCAGGGCAACTCATTGTTTCTCAATCAATCTCTTGGGTTTTTTCCAGGTTTGCTGAGACTGTCATGTCACCTATTATTGATGAAGATGAGGATGTTGCAGAAGAAAGAAAAAGAATTATGAATGGAGGGAACAAAACAGATATCTTACAATTACAAGAACTGACCAAGGTAATACTTTGAGAAGAATGAAACAAATTAGTCTGGTGTCAGTTTATTCTCTCAGAATATATTTCAGCTGTGGATTCTGATGGTATTGTTTTCAAAATCAACCTTGTGCCTTAGAAAACAAGGTTTGGTTGGGTTTTGGGTTTTCTTACCTCACGCTGTCTGACACGACTGGTACCTATTGCATTGGTCCACTCCTATTACTAGTCTTTTCTTTTGCAATGCTGTTTTTTCCATAGGTGAGTTTCAATCTCAAGTTAGCTATTTGATTGCTTTCACATTGAGGGCTATAGCTGTTACTAATTTATCTTCTTTTCAGACATTATGCTATGAGAATGCATGCAAGCTTGAACTACAGAAATACAAAGATTGTACACATTGTTGGGTTCTCATGAACAGAGAACTGGAGTATCATTCTTCAGACTACCTTGCTGTATTGTTCCACTTTGGTTTGACACATACTTTGTCCTAGCAAAACATCAGGTCTGTCTTCTAGTGCTAAAGATAAGAGGTAAAAGGTTGCATGCAGAAAATGAGGACTTTCTAGGGGTCATATCACGCTTAATGTAAATAAATGTTTGTAGAATGCTTACTCTTTATTTTAATTTTATATACTTGGTTCTAAAGTTGCCTCATCCCCATAGCATTAAACTAAAGATTTCAGAATATTTTCTTTACTGTAGATGTCTTTAAATAGGATTTTTGTTTCTTTTTTCCTGTCAATTTAGAATTATGCAGGAAGGCACAAGCCTGCAGTGGACAGACTCTGTGTCGGCATCCGTCCTGGAGAGGTAGGTTGTTCAATAACACTGACTACATTCCATCATCAGATCAGATTTAATGACCCTGCTGATTTAAAATGAAATACTAAAGAATGTGATAAATTTTGTAATTTAGTGCTTTGGTCTTTTGGGAGTGAATGGTGCTGGCAAAACAACAACGTTCAAAATGCTGACTGGAGATACTGATGTGACATATGGAGATGCAGTAGTGGCTGGCAATAGGTAAGTACCTCAACAAAACCGACTGTGACAGTCCATTTACTGCAGCAGAACTGCCCAGATCATTGTCTTAATGACCTAGCAGCTCTTTTCCAGTTTTATGGCACGGGGAGAGACCACAGCTAACACACACTGGCACTTTATACTTTTAACACTCTGTTGTAAGATCTGTGGTTGGTTATAGTAATGAGACAAGGCAATTGGATCTAATGGCAAGAGCTCACAAACATAAGATAACAGTCCAACATGATACTTCCATCTGAGCTTTGGGACTTTACTCTGGCTGTTTTTATCAGCTTTGTTTACACAGTGCTGGCATAATGTCAAGAGTCAATACAGCATGATCTGATACTCACTTATATTAGTTTAAATGCAGGTTATGTCTTGGTTTGTTAGATGTATTTGGGTTTTGATTCTTTGTCCATTGCTGTAAATGGAACAATAGCTGTTTTGTTGTCAGGACATGGTGCTGGGCAACTTGCTCTAGGTGACCCTGCTTGAGCAGGATGGGTGGACAAGGTGACCTCCAGAGGCCCCTTCCAACCTTAACCATTCTGTGACTCTGTACCTCTTCTGCTACTAGTGAAGTGTTAGTCTGTCTGTTCCTAGTGACCACACTCACAGATTAAATTGACTGTTTTTTTTAATTCTAGAAATAAGCACAATTTGGAGAAAAAAAAGATCTGAATGGTTGTTCAAATAACTTCTTATTCAGTTAGCTTATACTTAAACAGGAGAGTGTGGGAGAGGAAATGGGCTTACACTCTTAACCAGGACTGAGCTGACTTAAATGAGAATACATTCCTTGCTATTCTGTACAGACAGGTATTTTAGTAGGATGTCATATCAGGAAGAATAAATTCTCCTCTTACAAAAGTTGTTGCCTCAATAAAAAAAAGAGATTTTATTCAAACTGTCCATCTCTGTCTGAAAAGTAGTATTATAGAACTAAGATTCTTTTTTTTGTTTCTCCAGTATATTGACCCACATTTCTAATGTCCATCAAAACATGGGATACTGCCCTCAGTTTGATGCCATCGATGACCTTCTCACAGGACGAGAACATCTCTATTTATATGCACGTCTGCGGGGGGTTCCAGCAGAAGAAATTGAAAGGGTAAAGCATTCTTGCCTCTGACTTACATGTAGTTACAGTAAGTATTTGTGGTTATTAACTGGGTTCATAACATGCCAAGGGCCAGAATTTCCTAAGTGGGCTTTCCATTCTTCGTGTTGAAGTCCTGGGAGTGGTTCCTGTCATTTAGACAGTAAAATACAAGACTATCAAATGCTGGTTCTTCAGCATTAATGGTACTTGCAAAACAGTGGCGCCAACTGTGAAAGGCTAAAGATGCAGTTGCCATGACTCAGAATTGCACTTATTGCTGTTTTGTTCTTGTCTTTAAAGCTGTTTATGCATAAGAAAGAAAACACAAAGAAGAATCCAGAAGAAAGTAATTTAAATACTTGCACAGATAGGAGTGTACAGCTGAGGCTGGTTTATGGCTTTCCCTCAAGTAGTTAGAATTCCCCTCATCATCATAAATTTTTTGGTCTGCCCTAAGGTGAATGTGCTAAAACCCAGGGGATTGCCATGTCTGACAGAAGACGGATGTATCTGCAGTCCTGTCTGTTATGCATTAGCTGCTGTGTGAAAAAGATGGTCTTTCTCTTAGGTTGCTGAATGGGGCATCCAGAAGCTGGGGCTTCCAATGTATGCAGACCACCTGGCTGGTACCTACAGTGGTGGCAACAAGCGCAAGCTTTCCACTGCCATTGCACTGATAGGCTGCCCACCACTCATCTTGCTAGTAAGTGTCATGGTGACATAGCTCTGCAATAGTTGAATGTAACATCTCATAAAACTACATGCTAAAGAGGTACGAGGATGTTTATGACAGTTCTTGCAAGCTCCTTCTTGCCCTCAACTTAAATCTACTTCAATGTAGTTTTGAGCTCTTTAATTTCAGGGATAGGCTTGGATGCAGAACTGTTTCCAGTCAACCCCAAGTGATTATGAAGAAAAGATCTTCAATAAAGAGTGGTTTGAGATAAAGTCTATAGTCCAGAGGAATCTGAATTTAAATCCGTATTTGCTTTCAGTCTGCCTTTTTTTGTCAGATTAGAACCACTCATGTAAAAGATGATCTTATGACACATACCTTGCCGCTTTATCCAGTGGAACAGAGGAAAGTAGCTATCGTTTTGCAGCCTTTAATGTCTTTGGAATAAATTATACA
Organism: Psittacus erithacus; assembly: GCA_009867235.2. NCBI lineage: Eukaryota > Metazoa > Chordata > Aves > Psittaciformes > Psittacidae > Psittacus > Psittacus erithacus. Next base: position 57,948 of record WYDI02020629.1, on the reverse strand, counting down.
AATTTTGACTAAACTATACAAATGCTGAAATGTAGCTCTCATCAAATAACTTACCAGATAATTGTGTATCCTGAGGAAAACTTTAAATGCAGTTACTGCAAAAGTTCTTTATTTAGATTATACTGTGCCACTTTAATTTGCAGGCTGAAAAGAAACATTTTAATAACGCTTTAATAGTACGGTTCCTTGTGCCATTTAATGTGCCATTACAGGTATTGTGCCTGTACATAACAGCTAAAATATCTTCTCATGATTTCTTAAGACAAAATGTTGAATGAATGCTTTTTTTCTCAAAGATTTTTTCAGTTCTTTTTTGTTACTGACTGGGTTAAGTGATTTATGCAGGACCAGATCCTTAGCTGTTGTGAATCAGAGTAACTTTACTGGCTTCCTGGGTTGAGAAATCTGTCCTATATGTTTATGTAAGCAAGAAGTTTACGTGGGGAGAATTCACTCTCCTCTTAGGAGAGTTGTTGCCCTAGAAAAGAAGGATTGTATTTGAAGTGTCCATCTCTGCTTTAAAGCTAGTATTACAGATAAGAGATTCTTCTCTTTGTTTCTCCAGCATATTGACCTACATCTCTAATGTCCATCAAAACACAGGAGGCAAACTTGACACAATTTGATGTAACTGCATATGTCTTTTTCCATTTAGTTATATTTTGGGTCCCAAATCATTTTATAATGGGGTATCACAAATGCTTACATTTTTTGTATCTAAGAACCTAGAGTGGATGCTGCCTTTGTTGTAATGGTCACTGCATTCTCTTTCCTGTAGCTGCACCTTACACAGCGACAGCATTACATCCTTACCTACAGTTTCTTGTACTTGTTTCCTTCCTGCTTTTTGCCAAGACGTACATTAGTACCCATTTACTCATATACTTCTCAAGCTGCATGTGCTTTCTGAAGGCACAGGTTTCAGTAGGGGAGCAGCAATATGCCAAGACCTAAACACATAATGACTTGATTCAAAATAGATTTTCTTACCTGCTTATCTAAGCCTGTCTGTCTTAACATTTCCCTTACAGGATGAACCAACAACTGGAATGGACCCTCAGTCCCGGCGCCTCCTGTGGGACTCTATTGCCAGTGTGCTCAGAGATGGGAGAGCTGTGGTTCTAACCTCACACAGGTAAGAAGTTAGAATTCAGAATTCCAGAGCAGCTGAAGTTCATCTGCTGCCTTTTACCTCAAGCATCTGTTCTCTGTTTTGACAGTATGGAAGAATGTGAAGCCCTCTGTACTCGTTTAGCCATCATGGTAAAAGGTACCTTCAAATGCCTGGGCACAATTCAGCAGCTAAAATACAAGTAAGTAGGATACTTTTACAGTGTTTTTAATGGGAAAACTTTGTGTATGTGACATGTACCATTCTTAAAACAGTAATCCAGTCTAAAGAGCTGTTTAGACAGACCCATTTCTGGGTGCAACTCTGTGGTATCCTAGACAATTTGAGCAGATACCATTTCAATTCTGTTGTGCTCCATACCACCTCTGCAGGGCAAATGCCAGGCCTCCTACAAAGCTAGATATTATGCATTATCTTTTAGATACTAGTGATGTTTTCATATCTGCAGAAAATTAATTTCCTTTTTGTAGAATGAAACCATCTCTTCATCCACATGTGTTTCCCAGGTTTGGAGATGGCTACATTGTCACTCTGAAAATCAAAGCTCCAAAGTCTGGGCTGCCTCCAGATCCTACTCCTGCTGAGCAATTCATACACATCAACTTCCCAGGGAGTTTACAGCGAGAGAAACACTACAATATGCTGCAGTATCAGATCTGCTCCTCCTCTCTGGCCAAGATTTTTCGGTTAATAGTCTCCAATAAGGAAAACTTGCATATTGAAGAATATTCTGTGTCTCAAACAACTTTAGACCAGGTGAGTGAAAGATAAAGCATCTGTGAGAAAGCCTGTCTGGCTAGACCTTGGCAATGCAATGGGGCTGTATCCCAACAACTGAAGGATCAAACTGTTCAGAGTAGAGAATTATCTCTCGCCTCTTTCTCAGGCAAAATTCTCAGACCCTTTGTCAAGGAGGGTGGATCAGATATGAAGTCTGTAATTAATTCCCTGTGTAAATAAGTGTCATTTGAAAGCTGGTAAGACGGTTTCCCAGATGACAGAATTCACACAACCCATTCCTTCAGGAGCAGCAGACTGAGCAAGGTCAGATATTCAGAATGAGGCTTGCTGAGCTGGGAGTAATGTTTGCTTATTAATAAGAGATTTGGACTGTGTTGTGTCAGAGATAGTGTGATATCTACTAAATGCTGATATCTCCGTGTCATGCACTGTTATGCAGGAGCAATTAGACACACAAAACCTAGGAAGTTCACTGGGACTTTTGGCAGCACCCACTTGCTAGGGGGTATTAGCCCTATGTGCCTGCTTTCCTAGGCAGCTAAGGGTCCACATATTCAAAGGTGTCTTTGGGAATACTACAGTGACATTCCTGGCTGCCTTACAGCTTCCTATTAAAATATTCAGTCTCCTTTTCCCTGTCACAACCAAACTCACTCATGCTGTGCAAGCCAGGCAAACCTGGCTGAATCCATCCTCTGCTTAAGAAAAAGGATTTTAGTTACAAGCAAGTGCATCCAAAGGAAGGAAGTTGCAAGGAAGTTTATCAAAATAAAGAAGGAATTAATGATCTCTGCTAATACACAGCGTCTCAGTTCACATCTACAAATTTCTTGTCTCTTCCCTACAGAGAGGCCAGGAGGATGCACATGTACAGAGACATTCCACGAACTCAGTTGATGAGATGGTGACATTTTCTGCTTTCCTCACACAGGTTTTTGTGAACTTTGCTAAACAGCAGATGGAGGATGAGGAAATCCCTTTGTCCCCCCGTGCAGCTGGAGCCAGCCGAGAAGCAAAGGTGTCCCCTGCTTTGCATCAGCAGGCAGTTGCATAGACAGTTCCTACAGTCACTAGCACTTCGAGTGTGCACAGCGCAAAGATGTGCCCTACCAGAGCGGTACAAGGCTCGAACAAAGGTCCTCACACTCAGTATTATACTAACTTTTTTTTGCACCTTTCTGAGCACTGTGCTTGCAACAGCAACAGCCCTAGCAACAGCAAACTTCTGCTGCTCTATATGGAACACTATATGCTGAAAGTGTCAAAGGAAAGGCAGGTCCTTGCTATAGAACAAAATCTTCCTCTAACATATATCTTCATTATAAGATGCAAGAGGATATGTCGTATTCTTCCTTCTTGACATGTAAAGAGCATTAAAGATAGTTTCTTCAGCTCGTCCTTTTAGGCTGGTAGGTTTTCCTGGTTTAACTCTTAAGTGAACGGCTACCAGTCAGCAGACAGGTCCCAGTGCAGAGAGCATTGCCCAGCTGAGAAGCGGATTTCTGTCATCCTGAGTGTGCAGGACTATCAAGGTCAGAACATCAGTGCTGGATGATGGGGCTAGTGCTGGGAGACTTCTTCATGTCTCACCAGGCTGCCAGTGAAAACAGACAGTGTTTCAGCATGAATGGGAAGAATTAATTCAGATCTCAGACCCAGGCAAGAAATTTGCTTTTAAAAAAACCCCAAACCTTAATGAAAATGGTCTCATACTCATCTCCCAGTTTCTCCAATAGAAGCATAATGTCAAAATGGAGATTAAAAGGTAAGAAAGTATGTCCAAATCTGCCAAAAGTGTTGTTTCCTCATGGAGGTCTGGAAAGGTATCTTTGTTACTAAACAGGATCAATTTTTCCTTCTTTCCTGTAATTGGACCTGAAGTGGGTGTAAAATGTGAATAAGGTACATGCTTTTCTCTGTGTTCAGAAGGAGAATTTCAACCTGCTTGTGCTCCACACTGCACTCAGTGAGAAACCATTTGACATTTAGTTATTTTCTCTGCTTCACAGTTAAACCAGTGGAAAATGACAACACAAAACAAATTCATGATGATGTATTGCTTCAGTTACCTACCAGGTCTAACCACTTCTAAGAAATCCTCTCTGAGATACATTATATAGAAATAAAATCAGGATCATATGGGGGTTTTTTTGCATTGTTAGGTTTCTTTTTTATCACTTGATGTAGAATTTTTTTAATCTAAGGACATTCTTACTTTTTACTCTACAAAATATTATGAAACTTCAGCAACCACCTGTAATCTTTTTTTGCCATAATTATTTCAACTGATTTCAAAATAGAGTCTAGAATTTATTGCATATTTCACCCTTACAAATAGTTGAAAAAATCCTTCTATACATCCATTAGAAATAAATGAATCATGAAACAAAACCGTATCTATGCATTCTCTTCATATGCTAAAATAGCTTCTTGAAGATGTAATTCAGATAGAATGCAATAGTCTTTTTTTTTTTTTTTTTTTACTAGGTTTTGCACAAAACCCAACTAAGTCCCACTAAACATTTTGTGACAAGGAAAACACAGGAAGTCCAAAATTGTAGCTGATTTTTCTTCTTGGCTCTGAAAATAGGAAGGGAGCTGAGGACTAGCAGTCACTTCACGTATCTACAAAGTGTATAAAAAAATATTCAGAGAATACTGACATAAAATGCAGGGTAAAAGGTCCTTCAGTATCATAAGGACTTGTTCTATGAAAACAGGCCAGATATCACAGATATAGCATAGATCAGATCTTCTGAACCTTGTTTACTGTAAGCAATTTACTAATGAAGAAGACTGAAACTAACCAAACAGAAACCCCATCAACACCATCAACACAGGGTGTTACATCCCCAAATACTACAAATTGCTTCTCACTTGAGATTCTTTTAGCAAATTAGGGGTTAGACCCAAATCAGGTACTTCAGATACTGCCTATTTCTTTATTCCAGAAAACCATTCATATTCTTTGGTAATGTTATGTGTTACAAAGCATCTGCCTCCAGGCAGCACACTCTTCTTCAAGTCAAAGAAGGCAAACCATGCAACTGTATTCAGGCCAGCTGGCCATGCTGACTGAACTGAGCTCTCCAGTAATTAGCTGGTATGTCCCTGTTCCAATGTACTTACATCTTGCAGAATGCCACTGCTAAATTTGGAGCTGCTTTTCAGCACAGACTTCTCAGTATCTCTGATCCATCAATCTAACTAGACTTGTACGTGAATATCTACGTCAATCAGGTTACAGTGAACTCTAGGGGCTTTTGACTGCCAGCTGTGCAGTGAAGCCTTGTTTCCAGAAGGTGCTTCTGAGTTGAGAATTCTTGAATGTAAAGAAGTGTAGCTTTCAAGTGCATACAGTTTCCCTCAGCAGTGGTGGTACAACATGCATCAAAACTCTTCACATTTATTCACTTATTTGGCAGGAGGTTTATGAGCTTTTTCTTCTTGAAGTTCTGTGCAATATTCAAATGAAACTTTTTTTCTTACAATAAAAAGGGAATAATTGGCATTCGAAAACTTGGATAATCCTTGAATTCTCGTAGGTAGGTGCAGTGTTTATCCTTTGCCCAGACTGTCATCTGAATGAAGCAAAGCAAGGTGAACAGCCCCACTGGAAAGAAGGGAGAAAAAGATATATTTCAGTATCAGATTAAAAACTCGCTCTTGTTGCTGACATCACTTCAGGAGGAAGTACCAAAACATTACTCACCTGGAACACACTGAGTCATGATAGTGAAACTGATCCAGGTCCCCACCTGTTTTGGCCAAGGAAATTTAAAATGTTTCTGGTGACAGCATTTGCATTTATGTCTCTATTGATCAAAACCAACCTTGTCCTAGTATAGGTAAATAAAAAAGCCAAGGTCAGCCAGATCAGTTTCTAGTGTTAATAACCTTTAGCCAAAAAGGTGAACAGTGCCTTCTTATCACAAACAAAACCTTCATGTTTGCTTTCATAGCTATTACTGTGAAAAAAAAGGTAAGCATTACAACATAGTGTCCTTTCCATTTTTCTGCCTACTTTGTATTTATCATCAGTGCCAGGAACGATAACTTCCTGTCTGAGGCCAAATTCTGTTCTCATTAACATCTGTTAATCACCTCAAGTTAAAACCTGATGCTGTCTTTCTGTGCAAGAGTGAATTTTACACTGAGTTGCACTGGTTTTAACTGCTTTTGAGCCTGAGTCAGGAGTTTGGCTCCTGTTTAAGGAATATGAAGCAATAAAGTGATTCAAGCTTCTAAAGTAATCACAACCAGCACAAGCAACTGCATAACAAGAAAATGGGGAGGACGACCTGGGTCTGTTTTCCTTTACCACAGTATCTTCTATTTATCTGTGATACTCCTCATATTATAATTCCACCAGATGCCCCCATCTCCTCATTGCAGCACACATTCAGTGGCAATCTCCTTGCTCTTGTCTGCAAAATTTGCACTGCTTTAGACTCATAGAATCAACTAGGTTGGAGAAGACCTTTAAGATAAGTCCAACCTGAAGCAATCTGATGTCACGGGCTTTAAGAGAGGAGGGGAAAGGTATTGAGCTGAACTGTTTCATGTTTAACATTCCAAAAGAAATGAAAATATATTCAGCCAAACTAAAATCTGAACATCTTGTTTGAAAATACGTACCTCATATGTATAGTTAGGGCAAGATACAAAGAAAAACAGCCATGTGAAAGGATTCTTTGTTGGATATGGGATCTTACGGGTTTTGGATCCTATAGATTAGAAAACAAATCACAAAATATTCACATTCCTAAATATATTGTTTCCTGTAAAGACAACCCAACTCTGTCTACTCTTGTGTCTCATCACTGTCAGAGGGACAAGCAGGATGTGTGGGGAAAACAGGATGTCCTCTGGACACACAAGAAGGAATGGGATAACTGTGAGGAAATGTTCTGAGCATTAGAAAATCATCTACACATGACTTTGATCGCAGCCACTCCTGTAAGAAGAGGTACCTTAAGTTTTAGATTTAGAAGTTAAAGGTTTTCTTAGGTTGTCACAAAATGGGATTTTAGCAGTCACAGTTGATAGCTGTAAGACGTTTGACTCCTGCCTAAGGAATCCCTGCCTGAACAGAGATTTTGTGCCCCATATAGAAGCCAGTGAAATTACTTTCCCTTGCTCACCAAAGCATAGCATGTACTAGCTCTGTTTCCTTTTGCACTACCAGTGTAACTAATAGAACTGCTCCCCCAACACAATCTGAACTGATCAAAATTCCAGTAAGACAGGAAGTGCTGTTTAACAATCTTGGATTCCTTGCACTGTCTGATCTCCCCTAGGATCCAATCTTGACAGTGCTGAGCAACCTGTGCTCCCACAGCAGTCAGCTAGCAGGTATCAACACCCTCCAGGATCAGTCTTGCAAGAGGTAGAGTAACTGTAGCAGTACTGAATGGCTGCACCAAAGTGCAGTTTTTACCATTTCTCTGGAGGTCGCTGAGTGCAACGTGAATGGAAAAATTTCCAGCTTCACACAGCTGCAAGAAAAAAGCATGAGAGGGTTAAGCATGTGCTTCCCTTCTATTGACACTTCATCCTTTTGCTATTTCCTGAGGTACTTACAAAAGAGGGGGGAATAGCGGGAAAGAATCTATTATAAACATAATAAATAACCACAGTTGCTGTCTGACAGGGGGATGGAATGTCTTGGTTCAAACATGAGCCCGTATTATACTTGTATGTACTTATATTATACTCACATATATTTATGAAATCTGCCATCAAATGTGAACTCTCTGTCCAAAGGATCAAATTTACTGCTTATATAATCCCTATGAGATCTAAAGGCAACGAACTAAAGGGGATAAAAGTAAACCTTGCTTATCTTTTGATAAAAACTTGTTTTATCTTTTGATAATACTTATGTCTTTAAAATCACCAAAAACCCCCTCATTTGGATAGTTTTGGTTTCTCAAAAGTTACTAGAATCCTAAGGAAAATTAAGGACTCTTTAAGTTTCTTCTCTAGAGTATAATTTATAAGAATCATGAAATACAATTGACCCAGCTTCCTCTACTGGTTTGAAATAATGCTTCACCAATGAATTATGCAGGAAGTGTATTGAAATGACCCATTTACACAATTATGGGCAGTCTCCAGCATCTGCAAAGCATAACTACTAAAGCAAATGACTGGTGGTTAGAGCTCCTGAGTTTTATTGCCAGCTCTGTGCTTTCAGCTATGTAGTCTCTCTATAAAATGAGAACAGATGATGAACTCACAGAATTTTCCTACTGGGAAGCTGCTATGAGATCCTATAGTTAGTGGCAGTTTCTCAAAGCAAGTGAACAGCTGATGTTCTAAACAAGTTACATATACATAGAAAGAATGGGTACATCTTTGTTGGCTACTCTAATGTTGCTTCTGCATGTATGAAATGTTCCTAGGAACTGTAAGACTGAACAGGCAGTGACTTAAGGCTCTTTCTTCATAAGGAAAGCTGTAAAAAACTTCTAAAGCCCAGCAAAATGAACACCTATCCCTGGAAATGATCAGCAACAGGTATGTACTTGCTTAATTGGCCAGTTTTCTGAGTTTTTTGGTATGTTGTGATCCTTAACACTCAAACAGTTCACAAAACAAACTCACTGGCTTTTAAACACAGTGTCACAAACTGGTAGTTCAAGGATTCTTTTAAAGGTTATGAGAGATAAATATCCCAGTCTTGGAATGGATACTGAATCAAAATCTCCCCTTGTGTACAAGATCACATTAAAAACTGAATAGATCTGTTCAGCATGCACGTGGTCATCTTCATAGTATGTCCCAACTGTTGAAGTTCTAAATACCTGCTTACCCTACTCACTCCCCCACGTATACAACATAAGAAATAAAACAATGTTTTTTGTCATTTTATTAAAAGAACAACAAACCTACCAGAAACATGATCGCAGCAAAATTTATCTGTTTTTTCCCATAAGCTATAAAAACAAAAAAGTTTACATGTGAGTAGCACAAATAGGCAAATACATAAGTACTTAAATCATATTGAGAGCTGTTTTGCTACTTACAAGGAGGAGTGTAAAGAGGATGATTGATGTAATAAGCAAGCCAAGCTGCAAATCCCCAGTAATACAAGCAGTTCTGAAAAACAGGGAATTTTTCTTTGTTTTAGTACAATCCCCTAGGTCAGTATTCACTGCAAGGACCACTGAAAGCAATGAATTGGGCTGATTCTTCAAGCTGCTGATAATACAACAGAAAATGACAGTACTAAGTGTGGTAAGGTGGGAGCAGACAGCAGGAAGTTACAGGAAGGACATAGTGCTCATCCAGTAAGATTTCCTGACAAGTATCTTGAAGCTGTTAAGTTTGCAAACAGTTTTAGAAAGCATGATCGTTGTACTGAAAACAAATCTATTTTGCCTGGCAAGCCAAATGATGAAGTGCCATCTAGGCTGTATGGTGAAGAGGGACCTGTTGCGCTGACCACTGAGACTTTGTAAAACCAGATTTAGGCACTGTGCTTTCTTCTCTGCTTATTACTTTGTATTGCCCAGTCTCTTGCCTTTCCTCTTCTCCTTTACCCCATCAGTTTTCTTTCTTTCTTTCCCATGCTTTAACTTTTCCTACTTACAGTAATGGTGCCTGACGCTTTGCTTTGCCCTTACACTGTGATATCTTTAGTTGGTCCTTTTTGCTGCTGTCTTTGGCTTTCTGTGACCCAGCTTCCGTTCTCTAAACTCTGCTAAAATACCTCTTAGCTGGGCTGACTCATTCCTGACCAATCTCAAAGCTTGTTCACAGGCTTCATCCATAAAAAAACCCCTGCTTACAATGACAATCTCTACCTCTCATTTGGATTTCCTTGCACTGCTGTTTATGGTTTTTCTTATAACATTCATTATCTTGGTGACAGGTTATCTTTTCCCACCTTATATATCCATAGGTAGGAGGAAGGCCCTTTGTTGGCCAATTCATCTTCTTCCTCTATGCTCCCACCTGTAGGTCTTCCAGAGACGGACTTTAACCCTTGTCAACAATTCCGAAATTTGCTTCTCATCAGTTCAGATTTCTTCTTTTATCAAATCTAGTGCCTCAGCTTTTCATGTTTTTGGGCATGTTTGATTATCACCTGCACTTCAGCAAAACCAAAACTGAGCTCTTCATCTTCCTTTCACCATTTCTCCTGTTCTTTTCCTTTCTCTGATCTTTCTTTCCCTCCAATTTTCACTTAAGTGAAGCACTGCTCCTCTTACTCCTTCTTGTGCTGCTTTTTTCTTGGCTTTCCAATAGGTTCACATACCTTAGATGTTTCTAGGTCTTTCTGCTTTCTCCTCCACAGCTTTCCTTTCCTGCTCATGAAGACAAAATCCTTATCTAAGGCTGCATTCTTTCCTGTTCTGTCTGGTCTCACTTTTTGGTTTTTTACTTGGAATTTTTCAGCCTATAGAAACCAGAACTGAATTTTTAGTAATAATGCACCAAACAAGTTATTACCTCAGCATCTGCAGCCCATGCTACCTGACTGCAGTGTCTGCTGGTCTGTTTTACTGCAAATGCTGGTGAAGGGTAAGCCCTCCCATGTGTTGCAAATGTTGATATCAAACATTTTGTTGTCTTCCCACTTCCATTTCAGAGTTAATTGAACTACTGAACCACTGAAGTTCCCAGAGACCTCAAACAAAACGGGCACCCTTTGGGGTATGCTGTAATACAAGCACATGATATGTCCTTGCTCTGAGATTATATATTAATAGGTAACTGATGAGAAAGAGTAAATTATTAACCGGTAATTACAGATCAGGTGGGACATAAGAGAATTATAGAACCATAGAATAGTTAGGGTTGGAAAGGACCTTAAGATCATCTAGTTCCAAACCCCCTGCCCTGTGATTACTTCCCTTTTCCTCAGGAAATGCAGCAGAGCCAGAAGAATGACTCCAGTGAGGAGCAGTTTAGTTAGTGTTCTATCCATAAACTACTTCTTCCTCCCTAACACTAGCTTCTTCCACCATAACCTACAATTTACTAACTGCTGTACAAACTTAGGTGGAAACAGGGTCTTGTAATCTTGAAATGGCATCTTATGGAAAACCTGTTCCTAACTTCAGGGGTTGGCACAGGGTGGGTCATAGGGCAATGTATTTCAGTAAACAAATAAATTATCATGGCTCAGCTCCCAACAATACATGCTGTAATTAGCTAAGCAAGTACTGTTCATCCAAAGAACATGTTTTGCTGCAAGAGTATTCGTCAGTTATAAGAAAAGGAGCTTTAAGAGTGAAGTCTGCCACTGCTAAGGTCCTTAGCAGTAACACTACAAATGTCTAGCTGCCACTAGAAGACATATTGCTCATAAAGCCTCCAGTGAAGTTCAGATAGGAAGACTGCATGCAGACTACATGCAGACTTTTGAAAGAAATTGTTTCTGTGACTATTTCATATTCCAGGTAAATAATAAAGTTTTACAACAATCTGTTATGAAAAAAATAAAAAATTGTGGATCAAATCTTGCAGGGATCCCATAAATAAATTATTCCTAAGTTTACAAAGTTATGGTTAGGACTTTTGTTTTCTCTGTTCTAACTGATGATCCCTGTGAAGACCACAGCTATTTCTTAATGCCCTGCCTATGTTTATTCATGACTAGCATGTACCCTTCTGTTTGTCTCATTATATTGTCTTCTGGTTTAAATGGTATTTCTTTAAGTCTAGGATTTTTTTTCCTCCAGGTGTTTTTATAGAAAGCAGCAATATCCCTTCTATTTACCCATGAAAATGTTCAGTAAGACCAGTCATAAGGCTATAATCTTTGAGGAATTCCACTGGTACCTCTCCATTATTAAAGGTCTGACATACTTTTCCAGCACAACCACAATCATCTTTCCTTTAGTTAGTTCCTTTATCACCACACAATTTTTGTATTCGTCCCTATCTTATTCAGTCTGAGCCAGTTTACTAAGTCCACATTTATCAGGTGTTCTACCTTTCTGCTTTTGATGAACCCCTGCTGCATTTTATGGCATCATTTTTTCCTATTTCCATTTGGGAAACAAAGGATGGAAATCACAAATCTCATCAATTCCTGTCTCAGATCTCTGCTTACTGAGACTGAAGTGGGTCTTATTAAAGATAACATTCCAGGTGCTTAGGAAATAAGCTATGTATATCTGCTGTATATGTGACAAAACACTTGAAGAAAGAAGCTTTTTCTACCACCTGCATGTGAGAGGAAAAAGGAAGAGGATATGATACTTTTCTCACTGGCACAATTTTGGAGTAAAACCACTGAAGTCAATGAAATTATAAAAGCAAATCAAACCCAAGCACTGCTAAGAGATAGAAGAAGAACTGTGAGCAACTTTACAGATGAAAAAGCAAGTACAACCAACCTGAGAAGGTGGAAAAGTTGAAGCAATCAGAATGATTGGTACATACGTCAATATTAGCAACAACAGTTTGTATGGTCTGAAAGGAATGAGTAGTTGTCAGACACAGCAGTAAGAAAATGAAAACTTATCACACTGCACACATCCTTTTTCAAGGTAAAGTTGCTCATTTTTCTGCTGTTTAGCAGGCATTAGCTACTCCTGCATCAAGAACAAGGCTTTAAGAAATCTGCTTGCCTTTTAACAACCCCTGCACTCTTCCACTGCAGAAAACAGTAAATTGCCAGGAAGGATTCTTCCCGAGGGCCGCTGCTCAACTACAGACCCTCCCTCCGTCTGGAAAGCATGAAGCTGTTACCAGAAGTACCAGAACACATCCATTAGGAGTTAGCCAGAAGGCAGAGCTTCAACTGCTGGAAGTATGGTGGCCATAAGGCAAATTCCAGGGGTCTGTCTAGATACTAAATGTTAGATACCCAAATGCTGATACTATATGCTTTTCCAGTTCCCTGTCTTCCTGAATATAAGACATATATTTGAATACCAGTGTGTATTCTGTTGCAACCATTTGTAAAATAACTACAGTCCATGCATAACCATGCAATTCACTGTGCTACTTCACAGTCGTCTAGGTCTGCATCTCAACAACTGCCCTACAGCACAGCAGCAGTAGGAACATTAGGGAGTGCTCTTGCAGGAGAAGAAAATGCAGAACAACCAAACTGCTTTGTGCTGGATCCAAGGTAAGTTAGCAGTTGCTTAACAGCAAAGAGAGTGTTCAGGGCAAAACCCTTCACCATTGTGCCTACCTGTGCTATGTTAAAACTTCACACTGTTACTAAAACCTTCTGTGCCAGGGAGCTAGCTGAGTGATTCTGAAAGAGCAATGAGACTATTATAACATGAATAACAGTATGGCAACATGTGGGTTATACAATAGCGACATTAAGAAATCTCTTGATAGAACTGCAGCTTTACAGGTGAGATTTGCTGTGTGTTACGGCAAAAGCCACGCCAAAATGTCTGTGCTGCAGAGGCAGAGCATAGGTTGGCTAGGTTGGATTTGTAAGGGAGGCCATGGATAGATTCTGACACAATTTACCTTCACAATATTCCTCAGTGGCATAGTCCCATGGGAGAACCGATGGACAAATACTGTTTCAATCAACCTTTTGATGTAGTGGAAAGAATGGCAGATACATGCCAAGCTAGAAACAGCAAGACAAAAGCATTTAAGAGTGCTTAAAAAAACAAGTGTGGAAAGACATTTGGAATAAGACTACAATGCTAACAAGAAATACTTGCTCAGGCCTGCAAAAGAACTTACTTAACTACTGGATGCGGACTTGATGTAAACCTCTCATCCAGTCCATAGACAAAAGGCATGCGGAAATAAAACAGAAAATAGATGAACAATGGACCTGTATATTCTATCAAAAATACCTGCAAAAAGAGAGAAAATCATTAGACTGCTGAATTAGATGATGATTTTGCTTTGGTTTCTTAGTGATAACTAATGCAGTGGGATAAACTGACCCAAGATGGCATTTAGAGAGGCAGGGAGGGAACAGCAGGTTTGGGTTTAGGCTATGAAACTGGTAGACATGCATGTGAACATTTTGCAGTGCATTTGCCTCCATTGTATACAAACAGGCATTGCCAGTGCGGCTGACACAGTGTGGGCATGAAAAGATAGTAACAGCATCCCAGAGATCATGATAAATATGCATGCATGTTGCATTTATGCATCTCTTATCCTCCTCTAGCCCTGAAAAAATATTGCTTTATTTTGGGTTAAAATGAAATCTGGTGAAGAATTTGTCTTGGAAAAGAGGGGCTTTGTTTCTAATGAATTAGTTTTGTTTAAACTGGAAACACAGCTTATAAGTGTTCACAGGTGACCCCATCTGTATGAGCAGTTAGCACAGCAGACAGCCTGGGAAACAGTCAATACATTCTGTGTTCAAACAGTCTTTAATTCGAACACAAAGAGGAAAAAAAAAATAAAGAGAGGAAAGCAAAGAAGCTATTATCTAACTAGGTTTCATTTCAGATAGATGTGCATTTCTGAGGAGCATCACTTTAAAGTCAAGTTAACCTTGGACCAAATGTTAACAGTTTAATTATTCACACTTCTGCAGGTGAGGAAGGTAGGCCCATACCTCATTTATGGAGAAAGAAGGGAAATTGATTGTACTTCTGTCAATAAAAAACAAAACAAAACCAGAAACCAAACCCCAACCACTGTTTTCTAATGTATTACAGTTATTTTGACACTCAGACAAGTTGTGTTATCAACTTCCATACAAATCAGCATTTTCTCCAGTGAAGATTGGGTTTGATTGTAGATGACAAGTTTAACTTCTTTATTTTATAGTACTGAAGTATTTCTTGGTTCACATTCAAAGTAGCTTGAAAGCCAGGGAGAGCAGAATGGAAAGGAATGATTATGGGAATGGCAGAAGTTTAGTGTTACTCTGCACTGCGATATTTTGGTATATATTAACATATGTGTGTCTTGGATTCTACATGGCCATTAGAAGCTTTTGCCTGTCTTACTGTTGTGAAATAGCTGCCTGATTCATCAGCATTGCATGCAAAGTAATGATGTGAAGATTTAGACTTTTTTTATTTTCCCTCCTATGAATGTTGTCTTTGCTCTTCGTCATTAACACGAGTTTTTATTAATGTCTTATAGCTAAGAAATGGCAAACATGCCTTTAAATTATGTTGTATTTTTTCCTTCTATGCTGTTTCCTTAGAACTAGTTTAATATGTGCATCATGGGCCTTCTGAAGAACTGGAAGGGTCATTGGTCTCCTCACTGCATAAACAAGTTGTCTACCAAGTACAGGATTTGCATTTGAGCTAAGACAGTAAATATGTGAGTTCTTTGTGAATGGCTGCTAATGCTACAGAAATTATCAACTGTCACTTGCCTGCCACCATGCAGACAGCTACTTACTGATCTTACTCTGTGAACTCACTTCAGTTACTGACATGTGAAGTTGTCACATGCCTTTCTGCAGAACAAACTTGTAGGAGTATAATCCTGATCTTTGTCAGAAGAGTTCCACAGGCACCATGAAGCAGATCCCCAAAAGCATCTAGGCACCTAGTTCCTACTGATGTCGCAGTAGACATCTAAATTCATCTGAGAACCTGCAGCTTAGTTCAGCAGAGCCAGCCTACCCCACAGCGAGTTTTCCACTGCTGCTTTCCCAGGTAACTAGGCATTCAGAATATCCTCTTACTGCTTTCCCTGATTAACTGAACTGAAGCAATGAAGATTCATTGCCTGCATCCACTATCAGAGTAGGCATCATGCAGAAATATTGGAGACAAAAAATGATGTAAGGAAAAATAGCCATTAAAATGGCTCAGGCTTGAAGTATAGCTCACCGTAGTCCATCCTATCTGTGGCCCTAAATCTTTAAAGTATAAGGTAGCAGTTGTGCCAACAGGGAGGTGCTGCAGGATTTCCTCATCCCTCAGGGACTTTCCTTCTGAGAAGGAAAGAAGTAATTACATCAGTGAAATTCCAGTCAACTTTGGCAGCGTATTAGCTTTATATTGTGCTTAAACCCGTCATTGAGGTGATGTGGGTTTATTGGAATCTCGATAAACAAACTAAGGAAGTTTATACTTAATTACCATTTATCCCTGTAATCACATAAAAGCCTGGATCCTCTAGGTCAGTTAGGATAATTTTTGGTCCCATGTGCTTGCCTAGTCTAGTAGACTTGCTTCATTACTGCTGCAGCAGAATTTGCTGATGGGTCACTGTCTTCACCATCGTTCACTGACCTCCTTGTCAGCTGCACCTCCATCTCTTTCATCTCTTACCATTGCTCACTGTCATATAAACAGAAGCTAGGATAATCTGAGATAGGAAGGCTTTCCTACAGGTTTTCAATGCTTCCTTTTTTTCCCAACCAACCAGCTAGGAGGTGATTCCACAGCACTTTAGCTCATTCTCAAGTTTCTAATGCCTAGATGTGGGGGAATCTCCAGAAAGCCCGCATTTTCTCATTGCAAGTCTCACAACGTAAGTCCATGGAGGAATCTGGTAAGGTAGATCTTTGAAGAAGGGAGTAAGATACTCATAGGCCTGTTGCCATGGACAAATTCGACTAATTTTCACCAGTATACTTGTAAAGGACTGTTTAAATAAAATTACAGTTAATGGAAGTAAAAGAATGTGCCACATTTTATACTGAATGCTAAGATGAATTAACACAGCTTGGCAATTAGACTTTCTTTTGTGTACCCAGGTCATGTACTAAGAGGCTTCTAGTAGCAATACCTACTACTGCATTAACGAAGCCAGCCAGCTGGCATCAGCTTTGTCAGCAAATCCTACATCCATGGCAATGTGTTTTGCATTAACTTACCTCAAAAAAGCTGTAATTCCTGCCTGAGAACAGAGGATTATGTGAATTGAGAGCTCTAACTCATAGCCCTTTTTAGTGCTCCCAGCTGAGCATCACTGTGGAGATCATTTCACTGCAGCTAAGGGAAATGGGTATCACAATTCTGTGCTGCCTGTCTTGAGAATAGAAGTGCTCAGTAGTTAGAAAGTGCATTGGAACAATGTGCAGAGTCCTGAGTTAATTACCAAGCACCAGGCACATGGGTGGAAATGCATTCAATACTTTCAAAGTACTCAATTTATTCTGGGTTCCCTTCAGCCTTCGTAGTGCTAATTAACATAGCTGGAAACTCATTCCTAAGAGCTTATACCCATGCAAAGTACACCTTTTGTGCCAGGCCCCAGGTCCCTGCTCAGAGCTTTGTTACTCTGTTCCTCACAAGTACTTACTTGGATCAAGTTTTATCGACTGCCTTGCTGGATACCACCGAGGATCTGTAAGACCATACAGAATTGTGTGATACACAATGTTTTAGATCATCCAATACTATAATGAGTGCAACACAACAGGAGAAGATTTAATTAGATTCTGTAGGGGTATTTATTCAATACGAATATCAGTGAGAAATTCCACAGCAGAAAAAATACAAAGGTGTATCAGCATAAAAAAGCTATATTGAAATCTCCCTGTGACCACATTCATATGCGGGTTACTCAGCATTATGTGTGTGCACATCACATGTTTCAAATGACATCATTTTCTCCTATTTATATGCTGCGTATTCTGTCGTGATGCAAACTGCTGCAAAAGTTATACTCACATAATTTATGGAACATCAATCTGATTTCCCTAATTGTGGCATTTGGTTCCACCTGGGCAACAAAAAAAAATACGGTATATGTGAGATGCATAGTTTGAAAGACAATAACTAGGTCTGAGACTATTCAAGCAGAAATTTTACTCAAACAGCATGACAGCATAACTTTTTAACAGATGGCAGCATTGGTATGGGTGGTTCAAGATACTTCTTGCAGGAAAACAGGAGGATAATTTGTGACATCTGCTTCAGAGGCAGCTTCTCTAGCAGTGATCAAGAGTTACTACAACAGCACTGACACGTTGGTGGCTTATGAGCGAGTAAAGCACAACTGGCACAATCTCAGTGAAGCAGCTGAAGTTGTCCTCTTTGCCCAAAAGCTCCTTCTGGAAAAGGGTTGAAGTAGTCTATAGTCAGTATGAAGTGTGCGTAATGGTTGCCTCTTTATTGGCCAAAGGAAGTCTATCAGGAGATTAGATACCCTTCATAAACACCAAGTTTACTTAAGAAAAGTTATTAGTTTGTAAATAGTCACCTAGCCTTTAAACAGGTTTTGGGTTTACCTTATCTAGGAAGCATAGCTGTTCCTTTGTCTTCCAGTCAAGGATCTCCACCTGATAGGACACAAAATTAGAATTACTAATGATCAGCCAAATAATCTCTAAACTCTCACTTGCTTCCCAAATTCACAGTCATTGCTCAGAGTGAGACACCATTTTTCTCAGATCTGTGAACTGTGGTAAAAACACTTCTGGTGTGCTCAAGAGACGGCTTTAATCATAGCCAGGTTCTCAAAGCACACAACTTGCAAATAAGTCTTTTTGCCAAATAAATTGTATCCCTGGATATATTCAGAAGCAGATGTAGCTAACTTATTGATCAAAACACACTGATCTGGGGTATTATGCTACAGCAAGAGGAACAAATAAGGGGTAATGACAGGAATTCACAGGAATCACTAAGAAACGCAACATTTATGATTTATAAAACTAGAAAGAGTTGGGGGGGGAGGGGCAAATGCATATATATGCCTGTAAGCAATATTCAGAGTGCATACATATTGAAGATTAATGTGCATTGTTCCCAGAATATTTTAGTTGTAGAGAGATTGGAAAATGTTAGTGGGCATAATGAACAGATGCAGCTAAAGATCTGGACTTCACAGATCCCTAAGAGGCTGTTATAGGAATATTCAGCACTACTCTTGCCTCTCAGATCACCTGTATTAGTAACTACATATTAGCATTTTACACTCCAAGCCATGGTTTAACTACAGCTCTGAAAAGGAAAGAGCACTTTATTTCCATGATCAAATGGCACTTTGGCAAAAGGTTATGATTTTAATCAACAGCCAAGCAGAAAAGGTCCCAGATGTCTCAAAGCCCAGTTGTAGCAGGATAGCAAAACCTAAAGTACAGAGGTGGTGCTTTAATTTCATTTGTTCTCATCAAACACTGTAATGGAACTTTGTGGTAGAGTGAAGAATGAAAGTCCAGAGCTTATCTGTCACACTGACTGGGACTGTCATTAGTTTGTACTGAAAGAGTTTGTTTGGATTTGTGGGGGTTTTTAAAATAAACATCTAGCATGAATTACGTTTGGTATTAACTGCCCAAGAGGATGGATTAACATTAGACTTTAAATATGATTCCTTACTAAAAATAGGAGTCACAGTCCAGTATCTTTCTAGTAGGGCTGCTTTGAAGAGATCACTCGGTTAGAGTATCTTATTTCTGTGTTTTACTTTTCCCAAATTGTTCTTTCTCTATTGGTGCAGCAATGGAGCACTTCAGCTCCAACCAGAACTATCAGATCTGATCTCCACAAGGGATACCAATGCAGTGATATTTTCTCCCTGTGCATTGTAAGCTCTAAGTAGGACATCAAGGGAGGTAAGCATTTTTCCGCCTTTGGGATAAGTAACGAATATGTGAGATTATTGGGATATTATGTGTTTTCCCTGAATTTTTTATGAAACAAATTTCAAGTTTTAATGTCCCCGTGGATCATCTCTATGGGAAAACAAGTGAAGTGAACTCCCTTCCCAGAGGGTGGTTCTTGAAACATTGCATTTTGACTGTTGCAGTCCACAGAACAAGTACTATGGGGGCTGTAAAACATTTCTTGTCCCTTCTGATGCCGAGTTCCTACAAGGATTATTGAAACCCTTGGTGTATCTCAAAACTCTTGTGTCAATGAATACCATTGGGCTGCCCTACCGATTGCAGCAGTACTCACAGTTTTAGCAGTCTTCTTCCCATTCCATACCCACTCCCAGCACATATATTTTGGATCAGGATTCCCCCAGGGGCAGTTTTAGTCTATGGTCTTCAGTGGCTGTATTAGAGAGACCTCCTCCAGGCCAATTACAGGTTGGTTTTGGATGTCTTTCTGCCATTCATTCTGTTTTAGTAGAGTTAGTCTTGTTATGCACAAGGCCTGACTGAAAATCGTGGAGCATTTTCTTTTGTTCTGTGGTTTGCATGACAGCGGCTGTACAGAAATTTAGGTACTTCTGTGAACCTTTGGAATCAGTGTGGAAAACATTATTCAAGATCCTCTGTACTGATTTTGGTTCTGTTCTACCATGTCTCTTTGAACTGGCAAAATAATATACCTGCCTGTACTGGCCCATTTCTTCAAATACCTAAAGGAAGTCTATAATGATAATGGATCCAGACTCTTTTTGAAGGTGCATAGTGATAATGTGCACCTAGAGGGGCCTACAAGAAAGCTGGAGAGGGACTTTTTACAAGGGCATGTAGTGATAGGATTAGGGGGAGTGGTTTTAAACTGAAAGAGGGGAGATCGAGATGAGCTCTTAGGCAGAAGCTTTTCCCTGCGAAGGTGCTGAGGTGCTGGCACAGGTTGCCCAGAGAAGCTGTGGCTGCCCCACCCCTGACAGTGCTCAAGGCCAGGTTGGACGGGGCTTGGAGCAACCTGCTCTAGTGGAAGGTGTCCCTGCCTGTGGCAGAGGGTTGGGACTGGACGATCTTAAGGTCCCTTCCAACCCAAACCATTCTATGATAATGGTGAGAAGCAACAGACACCAGTTGCAATAAGGGAAAATCCAATCAGATACAAGGAAAACTTTTCACCATGATCTTGGCCAAACACTGGAAAAATACTTCCTAGAGAGGCTGTGGAATCTCCATCCTTGGAGGTATTTAAAATTGGACTGGCCAAGACCCAATGCCATTTGATCTAGTTGTATCTGCTTTGAGCAGGAATTGGACTACATGACTTCAAGATGTCCCTTGCAACCTAAATTATCCAATGTTTCTATTTTTATTTTTCCTTTTCTTTTTTTGGACACCCATTCCTGAACTTCAGGCATTTCAATTACTTTCAGTTACTTTCAAGACCTAAGCAAATATCAACCGTTCTTTCCCTTTTCAGAAAGATGGAACAACTTCAGATTCCACTCCAGTCCATAGAAAGCAATGACACATTGAAAACAAGGTGACCATTTCTTCTAATTTCATACCTCTTAGCTATATCAGAACATCCCCAGAGTTTAGATGGTCCCTGCATAACGGACAGAGATTATATCTTTTCTGGTATCAAAAAATGTTATCTTTTCTGAACATAATGGCCAACCACATGAACCCAGGTGGCACTGAACACAGTGTTTCCAGTCTTTAGGCACAGCACCAAGTCAGTTAATGTGCTGGTTGGCAACAGTTTTTAGATACCCAGCAATCTGTTTTTGGAACACTTACTGATGGGTATTATCTCTTTCAAACAGAAACGGTTTGGCTCAGAGAACTTGAATTTCTATGTGTTTTCAAAGCATTTAGCACATTTAGACACTGACTGTTGGCCTGCACTAGTGCAGGATGACTTACAGTCCACTTCTTGTGTGAATTTTTAAAAGTATTTTAAATTACAGCTTCTCTAAAACTACTTTTAGTAGAACTTAATCAATAATAGGCACATTTGTGCAAGGTAGCTGTGTTAAAACTCTTATAAGTGACTATAAATATGTATCTCCAATGTTAAGATGAAAATCTATTGTATAAGGATTAAAGATTGATAGTGTCTTTCAAAACAGAAAAATTCTTAATTGTTATTGTTTAGAAAAGCTCAAGGGCAAAGGATATTATCAATACAATGATATAAGCAGAGAAAAGTACCTCCAACAGTTTAATTCAGAAAATAAAAGGGAGAAA
Source organism: Psittacus erithacus (assembly GCA_009867235.2). Classification (NCBI taxonomy): domain Eukaryota; kingdom Metazoa; phylum Chordata; class Aves; order Psittaciformes; family Psittacidae; genus Psittacus; species Psittacus erithacus. Next base: position 36,361 of record WYDI02020629.1, on the reverse strand, counting down.
AGTTTATTCATGGGGGAAACACAGTTGAGCAAAGAGCATTTAAAGATGAATTTTTAGGATGCAGTGTCCCTGCAATAGGATTACAAAAAACAGAGTTGATCAAATTCTTGTTTAAATAGTTTAAAGCTGTATCAAGTGCTTAAGGATCAGCAGATCTTCAGAAATTATATGATAACTATTATGGCAATACTGACACATTTATCATGTCTTGGAAATTGTATTTGCAGCCATTTGTACTCAACAGATTGAGTAAACTGCAGCTGAGAGAGATGTTGTGAGACTGACATAAGCATTTATTGTATTGATTTCTTCCTAAATCACTCAGTAAAAAAAACCTGCTTATTTTACAGTGGAGGAACTAATCAGCCTGAGAAAGAGTAATGCAGAATTCATTCTGTCTGAGCTATTACAGTGCTTACACAAGTCAGGTTCCTTGAGTTAACACTTAAAAAAATCCAGCGGTTGCCAGTCCTAGCTACCTATTTCTAACCTTTTTATTTTCCTATGGAATTAGCCAGTTTATCTATCTCCTTAAACTTTTTTGGTAGATTGTTTTGTTCCTGAAGGAAGGAAGCATGCCTTAGTGTGATCTCACACAAGGGCATATCAGGAATAACTTCCTTGAAGTCAATACTGTTAAGCCAAAGGTCCTTTTAAACCAGTGTAAACTTGTTGCATATGCAGTGTCCTGAGGCAGAGATTTCCATAGCTTAGCTACATGCTGCCTGAGGAATCCCAAAGCAGAACCAAAGACAAATGTTTAACCACAAAGTGAGATGTCATCATCTTACCTGTGGAGGGCTGTACAAGATATACACTAAGTGCTTACTCCTCAGCTTCCTAAGTTCTGCGCCTGTGCAAACCAAGAAGCACCACTGTCTGAACTGTGCTGAAACTCATGGTACATTTTTAGCTCTTTCACCTGTTTCAGATCTGTTAGTTAGGCATGCTTGCATCTAAATCCTTGAGGACCTTGATCCAGTAAGCAGCATTATCCCAAGCTCAGCACAATGCACAGCATTTAGAGTATATTTGAATATACTAAACTGTTAGCAAAGGAGATGATCTACTTCTTCATGCTATATAGATAACGATTAGACACACTGCCAGGAAGTGGCATTCTGCCATTCCCTACTCTGCCCACAGCTGGCTTGAGCCACCATCAAGGAATAAAGGATTCAAGAGAGGCCCAAAAGTACAGGCAGGAGAGGACTGGAGTGTATTCCAGTGAAAAGAGCAGCCTTCTAACAAAGAGAAATTCTGAATTCCTGTCTCTGGGCTGCTTCAAGCACTGCTCCATTGTAATTCTGTTCAGCATTTCCCTACAGTGGATGCCATTTGGGATACCACACAGTGAAGGGGTAGAGTTGATGTAAACTTGGATACCTTAACCAAATTGTCCAATCTGCTCTTGTACCTGGATGCCTAACCTGAAGGCATGGCAAGCCCCAAGTTGTTTTGTGGACCTGGACCAGGATTGTAACAGGCGTAGAGCTACAGATGGTCATCCTTCAGAATGACAAATCCATTTATATAATTGGCAGGGGATAAAAAGGAGCCAGTGTCAGAATGGTCAGGAAGGAAAAGGAAGGTGTGTTCCCTCAAAGTGGGAGACTGGTTTATTTCTGACAAAAGAATGATCTGTTAGAGGTTTGTGCTTTCACAGTGAATTCTGGCTCTTGAAAGCCTATGAAAGGTTTCCAGCTTTTACTAGCGTGACATCTTCCAGGAGGATACACAAGATGGGGAAGGAACCTGCACCAGTGAATACTGACTCAGTAGGTATTTACTTACACTGGCTAACAGAGAGCCACACATTGCCAATTTCCCAGGCATACTGAAGAGTCACATCATTCACTGAGTATCACTGTCACTATGAAGCAGGCTGGATTAACTCCATCTGAGAACCTCAGCCAGCTTTGACTCAACACTAAGTAGACATCCAAGTTTTTCAACACCACTGCGTAGCCTTTTCCATGTGCAAGAGAATGTTTGTTGCCTCAAGGCTTTAGCTTATGGTGATAATTTTCAGGTAGAAGAAGTTTATAAATTCATAGTGAAATCATAATCATTTCTTTGCACTGTGATTTGCAATGTTTAATTTCAGTATCTGTAATTCCATTACTACTGTTCATGGATCATTTGGTGTATGAATGTCAGAAATGTATATCCAGGGTATGCTTTTGACATGGAATTGAGGAGAGAGAGATATTTTTTCTCCTTTTTTAATTTTTCCCTTTACCTCTTAGGTATCTAGGATGGGTCTGCTGTTTTTTGACAGGGCAGGAAGACTGGAAGCCCTAGGAAGTTTGGACCTTACACTGACAGATGAACTTACAAGATTTGTATTAATCTGTTAAAATATACTTCAAAGTAAATTTTTTTTTTCGAAGACTTGATGTCAAACATAGCCTCCCAATTCTGAGTTTTACTAGCATATTTTCCTATACAAAATTGGGGGTTTTTCTCAAGTTCCATAGAGAAAAAAGGACAAATTGCTGTCTTTTAAGTGAAGCAGCACAACTAAGTGTTAGAATGTGCTGGTAAGTGTGTGGAGAAGTGGTGAAGGAAGAGAAAGGGAGAATATTTTTCCCTATCATCTCATCTCTTTCTGTGATAATAATCTATGTGTTACTTGTGAGAACAGAGCAAATGTCTCCAAGTTGGAGCAAAATTTCCACCAGTGTCCCTTTAAATGATCATTCAAACATCTCTCATGTGGCCTTGTCTTGTTCACGCAGATCTTGGAGGATACAGACTCTTAAACTCCTCTGCAGTTCTGCTTTTGGCACTTGCTCTCAGTGCTCTTAGCCGATGAGGCTCTAGACAGCAAAGCCCTGAGTGGGAGAAGCCTTTGTAACAAGAGCTGTGACATCTCAGCAATGTCAGCTTGGCAGCAGGCATCCCCCGCCTTGCATCCAGAGGGTTTTCATGGCAGGCAGAAGGGGGGAAACTTTAAATACCAGCAAGGGAGGGCAGTATATTATTGCTTTTAGACTGTACTGCACTTGTCAGTTCAGTCTATCCTCAGGGAGTGAAGGCTCCAAAACACGCCTATCGCTGCTCACAAAAGGCACTTCACATCCAAACCAGTTAAGGAAGCAAAAGTACAACTGTGGCACTTATGACACTGATTTTCCACAGTACGAGTGCATTTGTTCAAGTATCTTTCCCCCAGGAAGTCACAGCACCATACCATTTTCTTTATATGAAATGCTTTTGCAGACCTGGACCTGTCAAGCAGAAAGAAAGGGTAGAATTCATCAGCCTGACTTCAGAGCTCTCCACTACAGACATTCACATCCAAGCGTGGCACATAGATATCCTTTGTATGGAAAGGAGAAAAGCTGGCACTTTTAGGATAAACTGTATCATAAGATCTGAAGCATAGCTGAAATAGGTCAGAATAGCTCTAATCAATTTGAAGAAATAGAGAATATTAGTTATCTAGATACAGGTCTCTATCATAAATCTCTACATTTGTGGAGGTGAATCTCAAATTCTCAGGTGCAGTACTTTTAGGTATGCACATATTTCTTTAAACTGTAGTTGTTCTTCCTAAGCTTTTCCTATGTGATTAAGTGATAAAAAAGCTGAGGCGAAATTAGAACCATACCAATACTTGAAGTAGACAAGACCTAATCTGGCATTATTAAAGAATAAGAAATGTAGAGGCAGTCATAAGTCTAGGAAGGAGTACAGGGACATGGCTTTGCACACTGGTTCTGCCACAGGCATGAGCAGAGGGAAATCACTCAGACACTCTGGGTTTTCTTGCTGTCCATTCGTTACACCCAGTATTACACCCAGCTGAATTAGGTGGTTGCTCTTAATTCTTGGTACTGTTTGAACACAGCTAATTCAAAATAACGAGTTAAAGGTACTTCCAAAGCTGAATCTGCCTTTCACTGGCTTCTTAATAGTCACTGTAATACCACGTTGCCTATTTTTTAAGTGTTCCTGTCTTAGCAGCACTGAGAAAGACTCTGATAAAGAAAAGGAAGGGAATTAACAGCCAGTGGACACTCACAATCAGCCTGATGTTCTTGCCCATCTTTTTGTAGGTCTGTTCATTAAAGAGTAATTTTATCCATGCTTACTATGTTCTCGTGAACCTATGAAATTGATTGTATATTAAGCCTGATCAAATGCACAAACTCAACAAAACAGGAAAAAACATTCCACCAGTGACCCTCTGCTAAATTTGCAAGTCATATCCTAAACAATTCAGTCAGCCACAGTTTCGTGATCATAAAGTGCCTTGTGATTCCTAGAAGGAAGTGCCATAGAATAGCAATAAAGGGTAAATGGTTTAAAGATGTATCGGGGAAAGCTCAGAATACTACAGTGCCTCAGACAGGGAATGTTAACATTTGTAACACCTACAGAGACTGGGAGAGGTGGGACACTTACCATCTCTCTTTTGGAAGCTCAGTTTTCAATGCAGAGTGGGGAAATGCAAGTCAGAATTCAAAATCAATGAATTTATAACAGAAAGGAACTCTGGGGGGAGACCAGTGCAGAAAGTGATACACAACAGCACTGGTCAGAGCTAGCTAAAACTGTCTTTGTGCCTAGCAAGATGGAGCAGATCACTCTGCTTTCATGTGTTTCCACATCTGTAAAGTCAGGTGACAATAATGATGTCTGTGCTTTTGATGTCTTCCAGTAACAAGTGCTATTTAGAAGTTCAGGCAGAAGAGCAAACCTGCAGAGCAGACAATGACCAAAGACATTCAGAAGGGTAGTACACATGTGCCTGCTCCTCCATTTGGATCTCCCAAGAGCTTGGGACAGTGGCAGAAAAATGCAGGAGTCAGTGAAAAGCTTGATTGCTTTTCCTCTAAGGAACCAGGGAAGCCAACATTGCAGAGGAAAAGGCAGGTTGTAGGTCCCTACCTTGCACTCACAAGAGCCAGTGCCAGCTTATTTTGCTAAATTGTTTGTCATTTCCAGAACACTTTTGTACTATTTCTATTCCCCAGTGTTGGACACTGTTAAGATTTGGCTGGACAGGGCGCTGGGACATCTAGTCTAGGTTATGCTTTGCCTGGAAATGTTGGAGCAGATGATCCATAAGGTCCCTTCCAATCTAGGATTCCATGAGAGCTTTGAAAAGCAAGATCAGAACTTTTAGGCCATGGTAAATAATAGAGGAGCAGCCACTTTTCAGGTTGTTTTGAATTCTGTGAATACTATCATGGTTTGGATTGTGCTTGGGGGAAGGAGGTGCGCTGGTTTTTAGGCAAGTCGTGCTGCAAAACCTGAAGTGTGAGCCTGCAGGAACACAGGATTGCTGCCGTTTAGTTTGTACCAACCTGTTTCTGCAACACAAGCCACTCTGAAGCATTTTCATGTTCACCAGCCTCACTAATTCTAGCAGAGAGTCGGTGTGGCTATTTATATAGTTGTTGAGATCCATTACCCCTCACACTCACCAGTGCACGTTACTCTGCACTCTGTACACAGCAAGGAGCTGACTGTGCTGAGCTCCGTCTGGCGATTTATGGTTTCCCACGCAAGACTCGAACGCACTGGGCGGAGGGGTCTTCCCAGAAGTTGGGGACAGAAGGTGCCGAGAACATTCCTCTCTCTCGCTCCTTCTCTACGGCCGGGATGCGCTGCTAGACCCATCCCGGCAGCCTGGGCACGGCTCCGGAGAATCCCCGGGAAGCCCAGAGCCATTGATCCTGCGCCTCCGCGGACTCCTCCTCGCTCCTCTTTCTCCGGGGCCACGTCCGAGGGCCACCGGGGCCGCGGGGAAGAGGAGCGGCGAGGGGAGCGTGCCCGTGAAAGATAAGGACAGGGCGGGCTGGAGCCGCTTCCACCCCTCGCCCCGAGGAACCCCATCCCGAGTGGCGTGCCCCCACCCGGCTTCCTCCGCCCGGCGCCAGCGGCGGGCGCTTGGCTGGGCAGACCCTGGAGCGGATGGCTCCGGCTCCCGCGTGCTCCAATGCAGATAGAGGGGGAAAAGAGAGGAGTCCGCCTGGACCCAGCGCAGCCCCGTCCGCCGGCGGCAGGATGCTGCGGGGCCCGGCCCGGGCTCGCCCCGTCCGCCCCCCCGGCACGGCCCGCACCCACCTCGAAGAAGCCGGCTCTGGTGCCCATCCTGCGGGCCGCCTCCCGCCGCCTCCCGCCGCGGCACCGGCCCCGGGCACCGCGCTGCGGCCAATCAGGCGGCGCCCGGACCCCCCGCCCCGCCCGGGTCCATGCTGCGGGGCCCCGGCGGCTCCGTGCGCTGCCGGCACGGCTGGGAGAGGAGAGCGATGCTCGCCAGCCGCTTGGCGTGTCGGTTCTGTGGCCTGTCTGTCAAGCGGGGGAGGGTTATTTTGCTTTGAACGTTGCAGAATTGCTGCAGGAAATCAATCGTGTTTCAGGTTTTTTTGCAGCTCTGAAGTAGCTTCATGAGATAACCTGCCCTAGAAACATCTTTCTTTCTTCCTCTGGTAGTTTACATTGTGTTTCGGGGGTGATCGGATTGACAACAGAACTCTGCTGAGATCCCTTCTTCTCCTGTGATGTGTTCCTGCCGCCGCTGAGAATTAAATGCATAGCATAAAGCAGTACAGAGGCTGATGCTGCTTCTCCTCCACTCAGTCTTCCTTATGTGATATCCTTTTTCTAGAGCTAAGGTAATTAAATATCAGCAAATTCTACGCTGCTCTAAAGGAACATTGCTTTTTCGCTGCCATAGATTTCCATTAGACAGAAAGACACGTGCTACGTGCTGTTTGAAAACAATCTGCAATCCCTAAATGTAACCTGCTTCTGTGGAATTCTAACTATCAAAGCTACTTAAATGAAATATCAAAAAATAAGTTTCACCCAAAGAAAAGGCCTCTGCTGGAAGGTTGGAGGGTCGATAAGGAGCACCCAACAGGACAGGATTCACTACTAGTGTAAATATGGGCAAGCCTAGGAGGTGTATGGAGAGGTGTACGCTCCTTGAGATGACCGCGAGTCTGAATGGTTAAACTTTGGGCCAGGTTGGACCTTTTGGAGCTTTAAGTCAAAGAAAAAGGAAACACGGTTACTGCTTTTCCATCAGCTGACAGTTTTCTCTCTCAGTGTGTGTCACTCCCAAATGCTCTGTGTTCATACAGCGTGGAAAATATTTCAAACACATGAAAGTTGTCCAATATGGAAAAGTAATCAGAAGGCAAATTAAAGAACATTTAAATTAACCTTCTCTACCTGAAAGCGATCAGGCAGTGCTTCAGGCTGACAGAAGTTATGCAGATCAGTTCCCTGTGTTAGCACAATGTGCAGCCTGGGGAAGGAAATCCATTAGAAACACAACTCACATAGCTGTGCTGACAGCACAACTACAGTTTGTGGCTAACTGTTCCCCTTAACTGTAGTTAAAATCAACCATCACTACCCCAAATCTCCAATACAGAAGGAATTTAAGGTTCAGTGTGTGGCCTCCCAGAAGCTGCCAGCTCTTAAAAACACCCCCAGGGCTGTAACCCTTTAAGTTTCCCTTGGTGTGTCTGCAATGAGATCGGCTGGTGTAAAACTGGAGTTAGGTTTAGATGTTAGGTTTTAAGCACCATCAAATGTAGACATAACCCAACCATGTAAGTGCTTGGTTTCCCTTTGGGCCACTTAGGGTCTACCAGTGACTGACTGTCACGTAAAAGTGTCATGGCTACAATCCAGATGGTTTCACTAACATGATCAGGCCTGCAGAGCTGCTGAGAAGTGATGTTTCTACCAGTTTCTACCAGTTGGTTTCCCACCAGTGATCAAGGCCCCGCCGCAGGCACAGAACGGGGCAGGTGGCTTGGGGTGCACTGGCAGAACCAGTGGGTGGTACCAGCAGAGATGTGTGCCCAGGATCAGATGGACAGACAGAAGGACAGACAGACAGATGCATGGACAGACAAATGCACGGACAGACAGATGCATGGATAGACATGCATAGACAGATGCATGGATAGACATGCATGGACAGATGGATGGATGGACAGACAGATGCATGGACAGACAGATACATGGACAGAGGGACAGATGCATAGACAGAGGGACAGACAGATGCATGGACAGACAGAGGGTCAGATGCATGGACAGACAGTTGCACAGACAGGAAGATGCATGGACAGACAGATGCACGGACAGACAGATGCATGGACAGACAGATGCATGGAGAGACAGACGCACGGACAGACAGACGCACGGACAGAAGGATGCACAGACGGATGGACAGACAGATGGATGGATGGACAGACGGATGGACAAACAGACAGATGGATGGACAGACGGATGCACGGACAGATGGATGGACAGACAGACAGATGCATGGACAGACAGGTGCACGAGCAGAGCGACTTCGCTCGGAGGCAGCCGCAGCCCGCCCACGGCCCCGCCTCCCAGCCACGCCGCCCGGCACCATCGCCCCGCCCCTCACGCCAAGCCCCGCCCCTCCCTGCCCGCGTGCTGCGCCGCGGCTTGTGCCTAGGGGGCGCTGCGCGACAGGAGCAACCGCCTCGTTCGGGACCGTCAGGAGGGTCCGCGAGGCGGAGCCGTGTAGCGGCGCTGTGAGGCGGGGCAGTGTAGAGGAACGATGTGCGGGAACAGTGAGATGGGGCAGGGTGGCGGTACCGTGACGTACGGCCGTGAGGCGGCGGGACCGTGCGGCGAAGCCGTGTGGCGGGGCGGCGGGACTGTGAGGAGGGACTGTGAGGAGATACCGTGAGGCGGGGCGCTGTGCCAGGCTGTCGCGCTGCTTCGCGCGCTGGGCCCGCCCCACCGCCCATTGTGTTCGTGCCATGTGACCGGGGACGGTTACAAAGCATCCCCCCGTCGGTATTTGTGCTGAGTCACGGCGCGGCGCTGCCCGGTGCTGTTGCGAGCGGAGCCGCTGCTGTCTCTGTGCCCGGCTTTCTGATGGGGACGGACGGCGCTCGCGCGCTGCTGGAGCGGGCGGGCACCCTCACGCTGCAGACCGGCAACCTCCTCAACTGGGGCTGCCTGCGCAAGAAGTGCCCGGCCACCCCCGGCGAGGAGGTGAGCGCGGCGGGCCCGAGCCTCCCCGCGAGGCGCCACGGCGGGGCGGGCTCTGGGCAAGCGCCGGGTTCGTTGTTGTGGCGTTGGGTGGTGTGTCCGGGGGCCGCCATGGAAGGGAAAAGCTACCCCCGGAAGCGCGGCGCTTGAGGCTCTGTGGGGCAGAGCCGGGACCAGACTGCGCTCCTGCGCTCGGAAATGCGGAGTTAAACTGCTGTCCAAGTACTATCCGTAATGGCAGAGGAGAGACCCGAGACTTCTGTATAGCAAGAGGAAGATAGGAATAGATATGAGCTTGCATTACAAATAATCAGAGTTGCTTTTTCTACCCTGAAATTCCTTTAAGGTCTCGGGAACATAAGTCGTTGTTGCCTTCTTAAAAAAGTACTGCGACCGTTCTTTATCAAAAAGTTGAAAGAACTTCTAAATTGTCACTTTAAAACTGTTACCTTCAGCAATATGTGTCAACAATCATTCTGATAGAATGCCTGGAGATCCTGCGGCCATGAAATTCAGAGCCAGTGTATTTGCTGTCTCGTCATGACACAGCCATTTGAAAACAGGCATTTAATAGCTAATCAGAAAAACTATGGTTTTGGCTGGTTATCACTACATAGCGGCATTGTTGATAATCTAGAAATTGGTTTATTGCATATTAATCTTGCACAAACGGCAAGAAAGGTGATTGGAAGGGTGATGTAACGACAAGGAAGGATTCATCATACTTTAATTTAGCTGTCATGCAGTAATAACATTTTTATTTGCCTTGGCTGCTTATTACAACGTGAAATAGGACTAGATCCTGCGGCAGAGAGGTGGCTGTATCCTAATGGGCACACTCGTGTGAGCAGCTTCTGTAGGGTCGCTAAATAAAGAGTGGCCACTGTGCATAACTGATCAGTTAAGGTATTCAAATTAACTTGTTTATGGGGAAATCTGTGCTTAAACATAAGGCTGCCTGCTTTCCAGAGTTGCTGGGGTTCCAAAAGCGAGCAATGGGTGTTAATGATCAGAACTAAATTGGCTTTTAACTCTTCTGTTTGGTTTAGGTTGTGTGTGCATAACTGTCAGTGGCAGAATGTAAGCTAAGGTTTTGCAGACTATGAACCCTAACATTAGACGTTTGGGGATGTAGCTGTACCTGGAAAAGCTGGCCAAAGCAGTCAGACATGGTATTGAGGGCAAGGCAGTGGTGTGCTTTGGAGACAGAGGCTGGTCTGTGCAATAGAAATATCAAGTGTGACAGTTGCAAAGTAGCAGTATGTTCAATATACATGTTTAACACTGTCTCACTTTCCCTCAGAAAGGAAAAAGAAAATGTTAAAAGTTGCATCAAAATAGGTTGAAAAGTTCCAGCATTGTGGATTTAGTAGGGGGAGTAAATTCTTGCTGTTAGACGTGGGTTTGTTTGTTTTTTGCGCCATTTTAAATGACTGGGAATGTGCAGATTTTGTGCTTATGAAGTATTATTACTGTGTTATGTCATACACTTTGTGATCTCCGGAGGTTTTGGTGGTTTTGGGGTGGGGTGCATTTGGCTTCTAGTTTGTGTAAGGTATTAAGAACTCTCTGAATTCATGTTAGGTGTCTCAGGAAATTGTCATTTAATGGTATAAAAACTAGGTATTTACACAGTTATAAAATGTATTGCTAAAAGTGAAGTGAAGCAGCAGCTCATGAAAGTGCTCCGACCTGTGGCAGACAGCAGACCTGACAGTACATGTGCTCAGCCTGCAGGGTAGCAACTCCCAGGATGTATCAGAGGGAAGCTAGAGCATCGGTACAGCTGAAGCACTGCTATAATACGTAGTTAATTAGCTGGCTTACTAGGTTCAGGAAAATCCATGATCAGAATCCTAGGCAAGTTTATTTTGTATCTCTTGATGCAGGAAAATACAAGTGTGGGGTGGGGTCTGAAGGTTCCCCCTTCATTAATGAAGGATTTAAATGCATTAGTGGTTTGGCACAGCAGAATAGGTAGCTCGTGCTTGCTTAGCATTGTTCTTTGCTTTAAAGATGGCATTGGTCTGAGAAATAAATTCAGTATGGTACGTCTGTTACTGCTGAAACTTTTCATGAAAGAGGAGAGGAAAGCAAGTAAACTAGCTTGAACAAGTTTCACATGGAAGCTATGAAGAAAGGATCTTCTGTGGTTGGAGGAATGGTGTCATTAGTTTACCTGCTCAGTCTGTCTCACATGCCTATGAATCATTGTGTTTCTGTGCAGCTGTAACGTGAAGCTCCTTTTCAACATGAACACATATTTTGTAGGTGCGGGACTGCATTCAGAAAACGCTGACTGAATGGAGCTCGAAGGTTGGAGAAGACCTAAGTCAGGTAGGAGAGGTGGTATGCATGTTTTGTTACCGCTTCTTGTGTGATGGTGGCATCAGCTGCATGTTGCTGCATTCCACATGAGTGTGAAGAGCCAGTTACTGTTGAATGATTTGTGAAGGATCTAATGATTCTTAAAAAGAGAATACAAATACTTGTCTCTGTAAGATGTAGTGATCCAGTTGACGTTAATATTTAGTGTGAGCTAGGTTTTACTGTCCAGACATGTTCACTACATAATTCCACATTCTTTTATGGATTATATTGGTTTCCAGTAATTAAAAGACAAAAGAAAACAAAAAACCCACAAAAAACCAAAACAACTTTTGTTTAAAATGCTGTCTCTATGGAATGACTCAAGGATTTGCTTGAGGATTTCTTCTTAAAGCAGCAAAAATTGCCAGAGTGTTCTTGGTTAGGGGCAAGGTGGCTCATGGTACTAAGAATTTTCTGAATATTCTCTAAATTCTCCGAATATATTCTCTGTGTGTATAATATAACATCTAATGTAGGTCAAGACTTTAAACAGTCCCCTTGTGCCAGCTAACATGAGATGTCAGCCTAGTTTTAAATGAGGTCAGAGGATGACATTTTCCCAAACTTTCCCGATCTTTTTTTTTTGTTTGTTTGTTTTTTCCTAAGTCTCATGTATTTATACTACAGGAAATACTGGAGGTTCTGGAATGTACTGTAGCTCAAGCTATAGAAAAAATAAATCCTGAAGAAAGGGATGAGTTAAAAGTGTCAGGTAAGGATGTAGTAAAAAATGTGGTGGCATAAAAAGTCTTCATGTGCAGTCATTGTTTGGATATTCATATGTGTATATGCTCTCCCGCCCCTCCCCCCCCAAAAAAAAATTTTGCGATTGTAAAGCCAAATGACATCGGTGCACGCTGTTGTACTCTGGGTAATCCAGAAGCTGGCTAAGAAAGACTTGAATTCATATTTCAGGTTTTAAAGCAGCTCAGCATTTTTGTAGTTTAACTTGCATTCCTTCAAGACATTTTATATGTATTCTGTCAGTCTTTGATTTCCCTGAAGCAAAATATTACAGATAACACTGGAATTAAGACATAGGAATGGAAGCACATTCATTTGTATAATTTTTCCGGGTTGAATATGATGAACTTGAAGGAGACAGTGCGGTAACACAAGGACATTTGAGTCTCAGTAAGTTGTGAAGAGGTCCATTTGTACTGTTATATTTGGGGTTTTATACAGGTTGTTATGGTTATCGCTTACTATGTTGATGCTGAAGTCCCAGCTTTAGAGTTTATTCGACCGTTCAGCTGAATGATTTCTTGTTCTGAGACTGCACAACCACCTTGAAGTTTGAGAATAGTGTATTTAATGGGCAGTCACCTTTCAGAAGGCTGTTTTTCCCCAATTTTAAAGTAATAGTGTATATTCTAAAAACCCTTTACCCAAGAACTCATAAGTATTGTATATAGCAAAAGTAAATAGCTATATGTTTAATAATAGTGTTTAGTTACTGATTACTATTTCTTTGAAAACAGCAAAACTTTTCATTGTTGGATCAAACTCTTCATCGATCAGAGATGCAGTTGACCTGGGTAAGTATGAAACTCAAACTTCTGGGAGGGTTTCTTTTTGCTTCACTACTTCAGAAATAAAATCAGAATCTTTTCCATACAAGAGGTGTGTTTAGTGATTGCCACAGTATATCCTCTTTTCCAATTAAGAGAGACTTAGGTAATAAAAGTCTATATATACATTAGTTCAGTCAGCAGACTTATTAAATGTGGGTCACTGTAACCTTGGGTCCACAGACTCAAATCTGATTGCTTGCTCCAAGCAGGAGCAAGCTTTTATTCTTTCACTCAAAACTTATTAAAAAATGAATAAAAAAAACCCCAAAAAACTTGTGATGTTGTAGTAGGTGATACAATAGTTCTTACCAGTTGGATGCTATTTGCCAGTTGTTTTTAACATGATGAACTTTGCTACTAATGGTGCAGTATTCCAGAAATAAAACAATGCTGCAATCGGCTGCTGAAATAGTTAAGTGTTAATGAAAATAATGGTTGCATTGATACATAAAGTTTTGTTAGCCTGTGGTAGCAGTAATTGTGAGCAGCACTGAACTTTACTACTTTGGAAGATAGTTGGGCATACGGGGTTACCGAAGAACAGAGAATCAGGTGTAATTCTTCTTTATCAATACTCTAGTTAATAGCCTCTTTATTGGAAGTTGTGGTACCATTTGTTAAAAATGCATGAATAGAATCCTCTTCCAGAGGAAAATAATTTATTTGGCTACTTAGTTTTCTTCTTTTTGCTTTGCCAAAGAGGCCTCATGACTTTAATCGTTGCTAAAGCTCAGTGATATTCTGAGACTTGCCACTTTTCTGGCAATTTAGATTCCCAGATTTGGTGTGCTTAGGTCTTAACTCCACACATACAGCAAATAGTCCTCCTAGTCCATGCCCTGTATTTGAGTTAGAGTTCATAGTGAAAGTTACAAATTTTGGAAGGAACTGAGAGTTGAAGGAATCAAAAATTGCATGTCCCCACTGCCTTAAGAGAAAAACAGTTTCTAGCACTGAAAAAGAGAAAAAAGCTTCAGGTTTGCTTTGGTGATGTTTTTGTTTTTCCCAAGACTTATAACTGAACCTTGGCCTTCAGCTGTATGTTTGCTTCTTTTCTAAATCCAGTGTGTTGCTGTCCTTGACTGCTGATAAACTGAAGAGTTTGAAACAGTGAAAGGGAAGCTAGCACAGTGAAGCAGGAGGCATGGGTTTTGCTGAGTCATGATGCTTATGTTGTTATCTCACCAAAGACTTTGCAGCGTCTCTCTTCTTTTTCCTCAGCATGTTCTGCCCTTGGCGTGGCTCAGTTAGACTCAGTCATTATTGCCCCACCTCCTGTTGAAGATGGAACTAGCTTCTCCTTGGAGTATTTGCAGCCTTATTGGCAGGAACTTGAAAATCTCGTTCAAAACAACAAGATCGCTGCCATAGGTACCTCTGACCTAGATAAAGCATTGTTAGAACAGCTGTATCTCTGGGCACAGGTGAGAACAAACTTCCTGTTTGTAGGATTTCTAGCACAGAATAACTGTTGTTTTTGTTGACTGCCACATTGTTATAAACTTTTGTTATAAAGGGGTCTATATAAGAAATATTTGTTAGCCCTGTTTTTAGCATCTTATGGATGGTCACAACCTTGTTGATGGGGGGGGAGGCTCAAATTGTGACTGTCCCTTGTTTGGTATTCTTAGATACAGGCCAGCAAAGGCTGGAAACCACAAGTCTGTGCATTAGCAGGTTCTTTGAAGTAGTGCAGGTTTGAGTTTTGAATGCTTTTATATTTAGGAATGAGTATAAACAGTACTCTTAAACCTGCAGATTTTTTCCAGTGACTCTGAAAACTGCCATTTTCACTTTAAGCTGTGTTATAAATGGAGGGATTTCCCCTTAGAAAGATGCTGTTTGAATGCGAAGTTTAAATGTAAAGAAGAAAACAGGTTACGAATGAAGTGGCACAATATTTTGTTGTCCAGTGTGACTGATCGCTCTTACTATTAGTGTGATGGATGTGTATACTAGTATGTCTCTATGCTCATGTAAGGATTTATTGTTGCCTTATTAGTTCTTTGAATACTCCTCTTAGACATTTCTTGTGATATGTGAACATTCTGTGTCTGCAGAAGAGGTCCTGCTGAGAGTCCTCATTTGTGCCCCTTGCTGTTTTGTGTGTACTGAGGAGGATAATTGAGGGGATTAACAGCCATCTCGTGGTGGTCATGAGTGCAGTTTGTAACTAGCAAAGAGAGCGTCAGTGGAAGAGCATCCCTTTTAACTTAATCCTGCAGGCATGGAAGACTGCAAATTATATATCCTTAAAAAAGTTTATTTGCATTTTATTTAAAGACTTTATCAAACTAATGCCCATGTTACATTTTTACTGAGGTAGAAGGGGGCAAATGTTGCTGTTCAGGGAGCACAGCAGATGGGAAGCCAGAATGGGTTAGTATTCATCTTGCTGTGGCAGCCCCTGAAGTTAGATCCTATTCTTGTTTTGGGCTCTGTGCTGCAGGAAATTGCAGGCATAGGAGTTGCTTGTTGAGCATCATGCAGACTTAATTAGCCTTTGTGAGACCTCAAAACAAATTGTTCAAAGAAAACTTTCTGTTGTAATAAAAGGCATAAGGGAAACAACTAAAATGAGTACATTTATGTATTTTTCTTATAAAAGTATTTGTTACTTTCAGGTAAAACCAAGTAGTAATCAGGTGAACCTAGCTTCCTGTTGTGTGATGCCACCTGATCTCACAGCATTTGCAAAACAGTTTGACATACAGCTGCTAACTCACAATGACCCAAAAGGTAAGGCTTTGCCAGATAAATTGAAGGAAGACTTCTGAGTGCATTATTCAGTACAAAATTGGGAATAATCTTTCTCTGACCTTCAGCATTTATTGCATTTGAATACTGAACCAAGGATTCTAAAAGATCTTCCTTTATAAAATGTTCCCACTGAGTTACTGGTTTTCCTTCAAGAAAGGAGGGGAAGGGCAATATTCCACCCTTGGGTAGTTTATTGAAATAAATAGAAGAACAAACTACTGAGAAATCTGTACTACGTATGTTCAGAAATTAGCATAGCTCATTTCCACAAAGCATAGAATGAAATGACAATTCTGTCGTTGGAGGTCAGTAAATGACAAATGAAAGTCCACTTGTCCAGAACTTGTCTGTGAAAGAGCTTGCACAGAAATGTTGGTCAGTTGATTTTCAAGTAGTTTGGTAATGTTAGACATGTAACATTACTATGCTTTAAGCAGGATTTTCTCAAAGCAGTGATCTGTTTAAATACCATTATTACAAAAAGAGTTGGTGTAAATTCTTGATTTGTGCATTAATTTGCTGAATGACTGAAGGACTTGGAGATTTTCTTCAGACTTGAGAGCTCTGAGTTACCAGCTCCCTAAGAATATTCTGGGATTAGTTTCTCTCAAACATCAAGTAATCTTCTTCACTGTAATGACACCTTAAATAGCTTGCTGGAATTGTGAGAGGTCTGAAACAACATTCAGTTAATTCCTTCCCTACATTCTTCCTTATGACCTTATTCCTGTTGATCATGCTTTTCTTCTCTTTTTCTTCGCATTCTCTCCACCCAAAAGTGTATGAAATGCTATTTACTAATTATATGCTTTATAGTACCAGTGATGAATTTCACCACTGCTTGAGCATGTATCAGCACTGCTTTGGCAGGATACAAGATGAATTGCCATTCAGTCTGACGATTTCTAAGTCTTGTGAAATCCAAGTTGCAACTTTTAATTTAATAAATATGAGAGTAATGATGAAGAGGAGGATTTGGATAGAAAACAAAGCAAGTAATTATTCCCTTATGCATTGTTTGCTAAGCTTAACTTTTCTGTAATGGTCTGCTGAAGAGTATTCAGACTTATCTTTTGGGAACACTCCTCATCAAAGAGATTGTTCCCTTGGCTGGCTTTCCAGAGGAAATCTGGAGGATTTGTATTTGACTTCCTTTTCCATTTTGTGGTATTTAAGCCCATTTTTCTTAATGCTTTCTGGGCTTGCAGTTGTTATGAGCCCAGTTATGGGAGATGCTGTAAACGTTGAGCTTTCAGTGACTGCAGAGGTAACTGAGAACACGCAGTACTTGGCTGATTGTGGCCTTATGTCTTACCCATCTACGGTTTGTCTAGCCAGCTTCTCAAATTTTACTTTCTTTTTTTCCTGCTAATGGCTGTGCTGATCAACTCCATTTGATACTGTAGAATTCTCAGTTTTGGGGGATATACTTAATGTTGAAACAAACAAAGGTGCCCTGAAGATTGCTTCAGTAATATGCAGCTGCTTTCACTGTATGTGCATTCTGGAAGAGTGGATCTGTGGAGCATCTGGCACTGCTTAAGATTTCTGACTGTAGGAAATGGCTTCTTTTATTGAAAGTGTTGCTTTTTTACAGCTGTTTACATGACATGATTTAAAACATGAATATCCCTTTTTAACTTCAGAATTACTTTGTGAAGCAAGTTTCCAAGAAGTTCTTCAGGAAAGCATCCAGGACACGAAAGCACACGAGTGGATTCCTTTATGGCTCCTCCGGTATTCCATCATTGTTAAAAGCAGAGGAATTATCAAGTCCAAAGGCTATATCATGCAAGCTAAAAGGAATTCTTTTTAAAACACTTACTTTCTTTAATGGCTTACTGTTTTAGCTCCTTGGGGATGGGGGAAACATTGCTTTTTTTCATAGAAACACTTTTACACCATTTGTAATAAAGACCAGAAGTTGTAATTACTCAGTGTAATGTCAGCAGGAGTGTCTACAGTGCTCTAATACTATTTTTCTTACTTAACCTATTGACCAGTTAATTGAAAAGATGAAATATTTGGGTTTCGTTTGAATTATTGATAGCGAAACAGTTTTAAATACTTTTTATGACCAGTTCACTGTAAAATTATTATATTGTAGCTGCCATTAGGTAGTAGAGAGAAACATATATTTTTATTTAAAAAGAATTAATTTCTCTTAAATAAGAGTTACTTGCCTGGTAGATACAGAGTTTTCAAGCATTCAAGGACTGATTTTTATAGAAAATCATAATCTTTTATGAAAAATTACCCAGAAAAATGCAACTGGTATCTCATGGCTTTGTATGTATATATAGGCAAGTCAGCTGTTTAATTTGGGTGGTGGGAAAACTGCTTTATTTTTAATAGAGTGTAAAAGACCTTCCTGTCTTAGGAAAAATGCATCTTCCCAATTACTTTGTTACTTGAATTCCTTCTGGCTGCTCTGTGCCTCAGTATGCTTTGGTTAGTGTTTGCACACGTGTGATGGCATCTTTGCTGTTTGAAATAGAAAATGTATTGTTGTGTGAATGTTTCAAATAAGCATTGCAAACAAGAGATGACAAAATCTATTAATCAGAAACTGAATTGTGCCTGTCTTTTCACCATGGCTTCTGTGTTTGACACTTGTGAACTCCACAATCAGGATGGGCCAAGTCACAACAGCAAATGCTGAAGCTGTTCACCGTAGGACTGGTAAATGACTTCTTTTGAGGCTGCCCAGGAAACTTTGTTTCTGGAGTGCCATTCAGGAGTGATGCAAGCAAGGGTTAGCTTGAAGTTAGGTATATTTCTGTGGTGGTAGCTTAGCAAACTGGTTTTTGAGTCCTAGACAGATTATTGCAGCTAAGGCAAGGCTTCTGGTTTAATGTAGTCTTTCCATTGGAAAGGCCTTTCTATTTTCTCGGCCTTTGAATCAGAGTAGGTAGCAAAAGCTCAACTCATAGTTCAGCAGGAGCTTGAGACTGAGTGTCGATACTGATTTTCCTTCTGATTTCAGGCACGAGCAGGAC
Organism: Psittacus erithacus; assembly: GCA_009867235.2. Lineage (NCBI taxonomy): Eukaryota > Metazoa > Chordata > Aves > Psittaciformes > Psittacidae > Psittacus > Psittacus erithacus. The sequence goes on along the minus strand of WYDI02020629.1, from coordinate 17,652 downwards.
TTCGTATGAGTAGTGCTCTTTAACTTAGTTGTATATATTCTGAGACTGGGGCTCTAAACTGGAAAGATGTTGGTGAAAATTCATTCCCTTGTCATGTAGGGAGCTAGTGGCATTTGAATGCCTGTGGTTAGTGTTTAGAGTGTCAGCTTCCTGTAATCCATTCCACTAAGCTAAAAGCTTAATATTTGATACACGTTTTGAGTCCTAGATTGCCGGAGGTGGGAAACATGGGGAAATTCTCCTGGACTTCAGGACTTACGATCAGTGAGAGAGATGGGGAACTGGAACTAGTAATGTATCAATAAACATTTGGGTTGGGTCGGTTGGTTTTTTAATCCTAACCAAAGTGTGGTCTTTTTAAAATGCTGGGTTACTTTATATCAAATACCTAAGTGTCATTTAAACTTCTCTGCCAGCTTTGAGTCATGTGCTGCTGCTGCTAACCACTACCTCTACCTTCTGTCTGTTTGGCCGCTGCTGACATTGGATATTGTATTGGCCACATGTGTGCTCAGTTTTATAAATGGAGATACTACAAAACAAGAATTATGCTCAAACGTGTAGGCTGCACTAATGGGGTAATTATTTATTTCCCTTTTGTAAACTAGTGCCAGCTTGCTTGTGTAGAAAAGCGCCCTTTGAGATATGGTGATTCTAAGAGATGATTTTTTGGAGCTGCTGACAGCATAACATTTTATCAGGTTATTTCATTAACTTGTTTTGCATCAGAGAGATGGGATTTCCTTCCATAACGTGAAAGCTTGAATTAAAAGTTGAAATTCTTGTAGGCTTTTACCTTTGTGCTTTGTGTGAGTTCTCCTCATCGCAATCACGGTATTTCACACTTAGTCATCAACCTCTTCCGGCGGTTCACGTGATCCAAGGTCTCCGCTCACCGCCGCGCGGCCATCGGCGTTCAAAACGCGGCTCAAAGCGCTGGGCGGACGCAGCCGCCGGAAGAGCGAGCGGAAGGGGCGGGCGCGGGGAGGAGATGGTGGCCACCAGGCGGGCTGGGGCGCGGCGCCGGCAGCAGGGGCCGCCGGCCGGGGGAGGCGGAGGCAGCCCCGCCGGGACCGAGCCCGCCGGCTCGGGGAAGGTGAGCGGGGCCGCGGCCGCAAGCAGCCGCGGTGCGGGCTGTGGCAGCGCGGTGGCGGCCATCTTCACGCGCTGCCGCACGCGGTGGAGCTGCGGGCCCTGCGGAGCAGGGCGGCTGCGGAGCGGGGCTGGGGCCGCAGCGGGTGCGTTGTTAACCTGTTAACGCGGCTTAAGGGTAAAAGTTAGGGGATGATGTTGTTCTGCTTCGTACTGCTCCTGTTTTACCAGTTCTCTGTGGCTTTTCCACTTGGTAAATACTGATCTGGAGGCAGCGTGGGGTGTGTTGAACCAGCGGGGTTCTGTGCTTTGGGAAGAGCGTGCTGTAGCCGTGTGTTTTCTTTCCCAGATTCTGAGTTGCTTTCCAGGGCACTAGAAACATTATTAAAGAAGCAGGCTGTACTTGGCGTTGCGGTTGCCGACAGGCCAGTCTGTGCCTAAAACTGCTAAAATTGGTTATAGAAGCCATTTGGGGGCACATTCTGCCGTTTGCTAGGCTTCAGTGTTTTATAGTTGAGCAAATCTTGTAACGTGTCTGCGCGTGGCTTCTGAATTTCCTTCCCATGACAGCTTGACAGAACTTGTAGAATTAGAAGATATTTGTATTTCGTAATGGACAAATGTTTTTCTTCTTCCTCTTTGATCAAAAGAGAGTAGACATGAGCACAGGATGGTTTGTTAATACTTCTTCCATGTAGATAGAGACATGCAATATGTTGTCAGCTTGAGTAGAGTTCTTTAGGAAGATTATTAGTGATTTGCATAGCATCCTTTTTATGGGGTTACTTTATCTGCCAATAGCGCACTTATGTTTTTTTACTCCCTTTGTAGATGGCAGCTGCTGAACCCAGTACGCCTGTGTCTGTGAGGATGACTAGGAGAAGAACTAAATCCGTTTGTAAGCCAGAGGTAATTAAGGAATCTCAGCTTGAGGAGTTGGAACGTGCAGAAACAAGGTCAAATGTCAGAGGTAGCTTAGAGATGGAAATTACTAGAAATGAGAACACAACTGTTCATGCAGTACAGTCAGTTGCTGAACCACAAGCTGATGAGGATGTGTCAGAAGCAGAATCGAACTGCTCTGCTGTGTCTGGTCTTCGGACACCTTTGTTTGTAAGGGTAACAAGACGACGACAAATTGTAGTTCCTTATCAGCTGGATTCTCCTGACAAAAGGAAATACAACAAGACAGCTTTTCTAACTAAGTTAAATGGGATTCTGGATGAAGATGATGTTTCTGAAGCTGAGTCTTGTTCCTCCGCTGTTTCTAGTGTTACTAGAACTACAAGAAGCAGACGAAGCAAAAAGGAATTGCAGCCAGATACAGTTCGTGAAGCCCAGAGTGAAGACATTTCTGATGCAGACTCATGCTGCTTAAGCTCCCATGTGAAATCATCCATCCCTAACAGACGAGTTACTAGGAGCATGCAGATCAAATCACAAGCAGAAAATATTAAGCAGGCTGAGAAGGGAAACAGAATTGTTTCAGAAAATGAGAATTTTAATGAGAACACTGTTAAATCTGAGCCAGTCATTTCTGATTCTAGACCTGCTGCAGAACTTGTTTCTGACACAGAAGATGCTGCCCTTGTCACTGAGGATAATGAAGAACCCAATTCACCTAAAAGCAAATGTGCCTTCAAATCTGCCAATGCAACCCAGAGTGAAGACATGCAAGAAGAGTCTTTGAATGATGTGACACCCAGCAGTCTTACAGAAATGAAACAAAGTGACAGTGAATCGCCTGAGAAAAGGGCAATAAAAAATACACAGTCTGTTGGGGCTGACGATTCAGAGGAAGCATGTGGCCAAATACAAGAAGACTACAGTAAAATCCTTGTGAGGGTGGAAAAGTTAGAGCACATGAATTTGTCTGATTGCATGAGTCCCAAAAAATTTTTAGAATTCCAAGGGCAAATGACACTAAATAAAGATAAAGATCCAGAATGCAAAAGAGAGGATGCTGGGACAGATCCACAGCAGCCTTTCACCCATGCTGATAACTTAGGAAAGGGTGAGCAAGCTACTGAAGTGAGGAGCCTGCAAAAGGATGAAGCTGTTGCACAAGGAACCGACAGCGTTAGCAGATGCGGGATGCATGAAAGCGGTGTGGACAGTGCTGAAGATCAAACAGGAGAATATGCCAAACTTGTACCTCATTGCAGTGGAATTCCAAGCAGTGAAAACGAATCTCTTGCATTGTTTCTGTCTGAAGATGAAAGTGATGAATTTGAAGATAGTGATGTGGCAGACGTAGATACAATTGAAGAGAATCTGTATTGTAAAGAGGCAGATAAGAGGACTCCTTCCCTCAGCAAATCTTTAGAAACCAGTTCACTGGATGCTGAAGGGCTTTTTATAATTGATACCAAGCCTGGCATAAGTTCTGACCAAAAGTATTACCTAGATCAGATGGACCAAGGTAGTGATGCTGAAAGTAAGCATGAAGGAAGTAAAAAAGGTGAAGAGTTGTCAGATCTGGAAGAGGCTGAAGAGGAATTGATAGATGAAGATGAGAAAGATGATGATGATGATTTATTGAAAAATGAGACTGATGTGTAAGTATCTTTCTGGCAATAACTTAAGAATCCACATTTCATTCAAGCATATGTGTAAGAGATGTACATGAAGTTCTAAATGATGTGGAATAAATGAGGGAGTAGTCTCATCACAGAAGTCATTGATGTGTGAAGTGGGGTTGAACAGATTATAATGTACCAATTTAGTCCATAAATGGAGAGTTTAGGGCTTTTTTTTCAGTGGTGTATGTAGCAGAACAGAACTGTCTGAAATCGTATGTGTTCAGCTTAGCAACCAGAATGTGAAACTGGGTTAGGCTGCTCAGGCTGACTTAATTGCTTGTTTGGGTTGTAGTTTTCTTAATTGTGTTTTTAGTTTGGATATCAATAGCAAAAAGTCCAGTAAATTCCTTACACATTGGCTAATTCTATCATGCTTTTTAATCCTAAGTAGTCGCATATCCTTTAATAATGTTTTCAGTTCTTGTGCTGTGAAACGATGACACTCAGGTGAAATCAGCCTAGCACAGAATAATTTAGGTGGGGTGGGACCTCTTGAGGTCTTGCAGTCCAACTCCTTCTAAAACCTCTTTATGCGCTTTATATATTTGAAGCATAATACTCCATTTAGGTTGGATAAATAAGTCTTATTTATTAATCTTCTAAAAATCTTCAGGTAGGCCAGAGTCTTACAAAAACGTAATGTAAAGGCATTATAGAAGGTTAGTCACAGTTTACTAGAAAGTTATAACCAGTTTGTATTAATAAGCATTCAGGCTACAAGAAATATTTGTTGTACCGTATTTCTCTGTAATACTTTATAGCTTTTAAGCATTCTTGTCATCAAAAACCTCCTTTTAAGTCAGCCATTGTGCCTTTTTTGTGGATACATTCCTTTGGCTACCTGATTGAAGTAATGAGAAACTGAAACAAACCAGGTTTGAAATGTTTAATGATGTTATTCCTGGTACTCTTAAACAATAAAGATCTTAAACATTCTTAGGAGGAATTCTAGCTTTTTTTTTTTTTTTTTTTTTTTCTGTAAGAGCTGACAACATTTGTACCACCCATATGTTTGTGATTTCGTGGTGGTTTTCCTGTTAGTTTTAGCTCGCAAGCTTCTCAGTGTATAGAAGTCATATGCTGGTCATGAGTGCTTTTGGCAAAGTGAAGCAAATGAAAAATTCACTTTTATAGGAGATAGTAATATCTAAGATAGAAATACGGCGTTAGAGTTAATAGAGAAGATTTCTGGGTGTGATTCCACAGATACTGTTCTTTAACAGCCTCTCAATTTATATTACTCCCCCTTCCCAAATTCTGTCACCTTAAATTATCTACTAGATACTAAGACTTAAAAATCACTGCAGAACAACCTAAGCAAGAAGAATGAGTTTACCTTTCTTAGAGGACAGTAGGAGGTTCAGGTGCATGCCTGTTACAATATACTAATCATTAACTATTTCTCTTCTAGTTTACATCTTTCCAGCAGCATAGACCCTGGTTTGAATATCAAGAAGATTGGAGGTTTATATATTAGTTTTGATGCAGAAGACCAGAAGTCTAAATCGAGCGCAGTTAAACAACTGAAAGAGAAAAAGAAGGACCAGGTAATGTGTTTGCAATTGATGCAGTTAATGTGAGTACAGTAACACAAAGATGTTAGTTCAGTAAGGTGGGTTTACTTGTATTTAAAGAAGTATGCTGTTTTATGGTTTGCTGAGAACTTCCATTATTTTTGGCCAAAGTGTTGATTTACATTTAATTTTATTGATAAGAATTTAAATAGATGTGACACTTTGGAAACCAAAAGCAGTGCAAATACCAGCATTATCTTGTAAAGTAAACCTAAGTTGATTATTCCTGCAGTTTTTCCTAGTGGTACATGAGCTGTCTCCTAACAGGGTGTTTATTCTGTAGAAGTAATGGTTTTCAGTAAATAAGTGTCTGTAATCTTCCCAGTCTGGAATGAATAGTTTTATTTCAAAAGCACCCTTTGAGATAAAGGGGATGTGTTATTTTCATGAGGGTGGTCTTTGTAGGCTCAACTGTGATAGCTCTGTTTATTATAGAGCATTTGCTATCTCCAGAGCTAGCCAGCTGCTTTCTGTTGTTGGCCAGGGTTCTGTTGGGAAGATCCCTACTACTTTCATTGTAGATGAAAGAAGTTCAAGTGTTGTATTACAATGCTTGCTTAGATTCTGCGTGATTCCTTTAGTAGGTTCCGTATGTACTGTTAAGCAGGAAGATTTGTATCAGTGTCTAATGTTAAAAATCTTACAGCTCTTGCAGAAGAGTGTAATAACTCCAGATTTTGAAAAGAAGGAATGTGTCCCACCCTACAGGGAAGCACTTCACCAGCTGAAGAAACAGCGCAGGGTAAGTGAAGAGCTGATCATGCCTCAAATCACAAAACAAGCTTTGGGAGAAAGCCCGTGCTCGGGCTATATGCATACACTGGCCTCACTGAAAGCGGTGCAGTTTAATGTCTTCTTGAGCCATCCCGTGAGAAGCAGGGACAGTGAACTGAAAGTGCTCAGATGGTACAAATCTGTCATTAATAACCTTATTATAATGGCCATTAAAACCACTTCTTAAAGGGACAGAGTTATATTCTAAATATCTTTTGGATGGGAGAGTTCCCTGCTCTTCTGGTTGTTCTGTGTCTCCTGGTTGCTGAATGTACATGTGTTGTTCTTGGTATTGCATCCTAGGTAGAGCGAGAGAAGACCACAGGTGATGGTTGGTTTGGTATGAAAGCCCCAGAAATCACAACTGAACTGAAGAATGATCTGAAAGTTTTGAAGATGAGAGCTTCTCTGGACCCGAAGCATTTTTATAAGAAGAATGATAGAGATGGTCTACCCAAGTACTTCCAGGTAAGGAAGCAGCGGAAGGTGGCATTGCACTGCTGGTGTTTTAAACAGCTGTTCTTCTTCCCTGCCTATTTTGTAGGCAGCCTCCATATTGATACAATTTCATAGCTTAATTCGTAAGGTATTTTCATTGCTTGGCTGCAGTTTGAAACTTCTTAACTCTGTATTACATACGTGCATATGCTGGGTTTTTTTAATTTCAGCTGATCTCATAGCAGTGAACAAACATCTGATTTAATCTGTATTCTGAAGCCTCAGTGGACTGGATTTTTCAAGTATTAGCCTTTTTTAACCAGTGTGTAGAAAATAAGCAGCTTTGATTTTCTTACTGGCTAATACATTTTGAACGGAGACAGCTAGCTTTGTGATGAGCCAGAATTGCTGCTGCTGGAACTTGAGAGCTTTGAAGTGGTTTACATGAAGAAACTGTAGAAATGAACTTCCACCGTCTCAGGCCTGTTTGAATAGGAAGCATACTTGAGGAAATTGGTTTAACTTCTGAAAATATTAGCACTTCTCTCTGAAGGGCGAGTCTTGGTGTATGCTTTGACATTTCCGGACATAGAAAAACTTGACGTGGAAGTGTTAGACGTAGTGAGATCTGTGCAGGTCTGCCTTCACTGCATGGAACATGGACTCCATCTGTCTCCCCTACTGACCTGAGTCATCAGAATGGCTGGTTGGAAACAATGTGATGCATTCCAGAATGAAGCCCTTGTATTAGAGCTGGATTAACTGCTATGTAGCCATTGAGCAAACCCACCACAGTGACAGAGACAGTTAAGATGGTTGTTAAGGGTTTCCTTTCCTTCCTTGGGAAAATGTTTAGAAGTTAAGAAAACTGGGTTTGTTTTTTAATACAAGCATTGGTGCAGCAGTCCAGTGTTTAAAAACTGTAGAGTTTCAAAGCTCAGACCTTCGTCTGTGCACTGAACAATGACACAAAAGGTGTCTGCAAACAAAACTTCTTGATTTTGCTGGTTTGCACTTCCTTATGATACTAGTCTGATCTTCTCTGGAGGTGCCTTTATACTTGTCATGGAGGATTAGAAAAAACAACAGGGCAGAATAATCAACATCTTGCTGTACAGTGAGAATGTTTCATTTCTGTCTTCTAGGTTGGAACCGTGGTTGATTCTCCTATAGACTTTTACCATAGTCGAATCCCTAAGAAACAAAGGAAGAGAACGATTGTTGAAGAGCTGCTGGCGGATTCTGAGTTCAGAAGGTATTTAAACATGGTTTTGTAGTTGTAATATCCTGTGTAAGAGATGAGTATTTTTAACTGTAATTTGGGTTTACTCAGTTTATATGGATTTTTTTAATATTTCAAAGAAAACTTTTTAGTCTGTTGTAGCACTTCACCAGCACTGCCATTGGGAAGATCTAAGGGACAGGGGATAATTAGACTGAGACAGCATATTTTATCTTCAGAAAAGGGTTTTATCCAGCTCAGGTCGTCAGTGTTGAAGAGATAACATATCAGCCCCATTCTGGTTCACCTCTAAAATAAGTGTCTGCACAGGCTTACACCAAAGATCAAGGGCTTTTAAGTGTTTTATGCCTATGCATGCGCTTGTTTTCATTGTTTAAAGATCAGTTTTTCTTGGCATAATTGATACAAATGAAAAATGCTGACTGTAATTCTATGAGAGTTGGTATGCTTTCCTTTTATGAGCATGTAAGTCTGCCATCTGTCAGAGGAATCAAAACTGCACTAGAAGTCTTACTTAAGGAATAGATTGGATTTGTTAATGTCTTCCTAACCTACAATTTCTGGAGTAGATCCCTTCGTTGATACATTTTTACACTGGTTATTACATGATGTTAACATGCATTTTTCTTCTCACATAAGAACATGTGTCTTGGAAGCAGTGCCTGATTTGGAATTGTAAGGTTAATGTTGTCAGGTGTGTAAATTAACTATTTATGTTGGGAAGGTAAGTTCGTATAGCTATTTCTTACCTAGTTGACCTGGCTAGCTTGACCTGATTTATAAGAAATTTGTCAGAAACTATTTTAAACAATTGATGTCTTTGAAATTTGATAAGTTAATTTATGGTGTGGCTCATTAAAGGCTTTAACCAGATACGTCAGCATTAGTACAGGTATTAGTCAGGCTTCAGGGTTACAGTTCAAAGCCTAAGTACTGCGCAGTGATCCATTGTGGTCGTTGGTACAGCTACATGAGAAGCTAGCAACTCATATTCAGTAAGTATATCCTGTTCATTGTTTAGTGTTTCATTGTTTTCAGGGTTGAGTAAAGTTGATTATTTTGAGTTTGCTGAGAAGGCAGTATGGAGATGGGTATAATTTGTCCATGGTATTCTCAGAATTGATGAGCAGTAGCAGTGTTTTGGGCAACTCTCCGAAATGCAATTGTACATACAATGAACAACTCCCTGGTTATGCCAAAATTAATGATCCTTTAATCAAATTTACTTCCACAACAAATTCACCCATATTTATCATTAATCAAAGCATTGATTCCCTTTTACCTGTGCAGAAGTGTATAAAATTAAAGAAATCTGACTTGGAAAACATGGGAGAACTGAGTTGGGCAAATGATGTATGTAGAATACTTTCCATGTTATTTTTTTCCTGAACTTTGTTTTACCATGCTTAAAAGTAAATTATCTATTTTGTTCAGATATAATAAAAAGAAGTATCAGGAGATCATGAGTGAAAAAGCAGCTTTTGCAGCAGGGAAGAGGAATCGGAAAAAGAAGAAATTTCACAATTAAGACTTGAAGAAAAATAACAAAGGTGGAACAACTTCTTGGTATAAAACTTTCTATAGAATTCTTTGCTTGTGGTGGTTTTTCTTTTTGAAGATTGCAGGTCGTGCACATTGAGGGTTAGGGGATTGCTTGCAGTGAGAATGTTTTGTAGGGAGCTTTATGCAATTATCAGGTATCTAAATTTGAAATTACTTGAGATTTAAAAATCAAAATATTTTTTATTGAAATTAATGTTTTTGTAGAAAAGATAATGATATGAAAGCATATGGGTAAATCTGAGCACAAAATACAACTGCATGGATTGTGATCTTTTCAGTCTTCAGACTTTACTTCAGTGAATTGGTGTATTCAGTTTAAAATCATGCTCATAATTCACCTAGGCACCCATTACATACCAGAACAGATTCTTCCATGTCTTGTCAGAGGTGCTGCTGGCCAATTCTGTAATAGGAGATGTTGAGAAATAGTTTGGTTGCAAAGGGTTTATTTTAACACTGACCATAATAGGATTGAGAATGTCCTGGAATCAGCATATATACACATATGCTTGCTTTCAAATACATAGAGATACATAATTTATAAATAAATATAGGCAAGTAATAAAGAATATATAAATTACATATTGTTTAATGAATAAAACAACATAAATATGTAGTATATACAATTTTGATGTTGTCATATGTTGCTTTTGTAAGTTTGGGCCATTTAATGATTGTCTGATGATCTTTCAAAAAATAACTTGGCAGCAGGATCCATTGTCTAGGCTGTAGTGTGCAGGTTGTGGTCTGGTAGCTGACTTGGAGTAGTTCTTCAGGTAAATGAACAGAGTGAGCTTGAAGGCTTCTGCTACCATTACAGAACCAGAGATAGCTCATTTCCCCTTTAGTGACAGTTCATAACCTTTGTGATTGTTAGAACTCCTGTGGCATTTGGTTGGTTTTCAGTGACCTGGTTATTATATTGCTGTTACAATTAGTGTAACTCCATTACTGCCCTTAGGTAGCAGAAAAGATGCATAATAGAAGAAATAAATCTGTCACTACATTGTCTCAGGTGCACCGGGTGAGATTTAGAAGTGATTATTGAAGGACCAGTGATGTTGAATGTTTTATCATACAAACATGGAACCTTACAGGTTGCAGAACTTAAGCGAGAGGTATGCTCTTGAGCAGTGTTTGACCATGACATTTTCTACTCCTGAGAAGTGGTTGTTGTTTTAACGATTAGCTATTTGTGCTGAAAGTAGCTCAAATGAAATGAGCATCATGGTATACATTGATCACCAACTGAATCTTGAAGGGAATTTTCCTCTGATCATTAGGGGTTTTTATATTCCTTTGAAGTTGATTATAATGTTTTGCTGCCAGAGACAGGTGGGATTCTGGATTCCTTAAGAAGTCTTGACTGCCTGGAGATGAGTGGTGTGCAAAGTAAAGTGAATTCCTTGAGAAGTATCAAACACATACAAGTAGAACCACCTATCTGCAAGTCTCAGCTAACATGCATATGCTATTCTAGTGCAGTGACATGTATGCTAGTATCTCAATTCTCTGTAAACGATCAAAAGCCAATAAAAACAACTCTGGTGTCTTGATCTGTGGATGAGACATGGAAGCACAGAAAGATTAATACTGGATGCTGAGGAAAGAAAACAAGGCACCACAGTAGCTGTCATTCTGTTGCATTGTGGATGTTCAAGTGCAACTTGGAGAAAGCAATCTACAACTCTGAAAGACCTTAAAAGAGAAATGCAAGCTTTGGTGTTAAGTGGCAAGTAACAACTCAATGTCTGTTGCTTAAAGTTGTTGGATTTCTCTGAAAATATTAACATACATCAACAAATGGTTGTGAAATACAGCATCATTTCAGAGACTTTGCCTGTCAATTGCAAGGAGTATTTTCTTTTAATGGCTGTCACAAATACTTGTGTGAATTTGTAATGCTGCCTTTATTGACATAAATCATTATTAACAAGAAATTTCCCCAAGATTAAAAGGCAGTAGGTACCATGCTGGGTTTTTTATATATATGCCTACTGCTGTTTTGGATGTCACTGGAATGTTTTGTATGGACGGTAATAATTCCTTTCTCTTTCTGCTCCCCTTGGTTTGACAGTATGCCTTTTCTCTTGCCTTTGGGGCACAGAGTATCCAATGGTTGTACAGCCTAGTGAGTTCACAGTCCACCTCCTAGGTGTCACAGCCAAAAGACTAATGAAAAACAGGCTGACAGTGGCTGAGGTGTTGCTGGTGTGCTGCCCCTAGTAGGCATGTTTAGTTTAGGAACAGAAGTAAAATGCTGCTCACTTTTCCCTGTTGTGCTTTCATTTTTCCTTTGGGGATCTTTTCTCGCTGCCATCAACTTGGTCTCCTTGAAATTGAAGGTGGTTTCTTATCATTACTATTTCCATGTGATAAAACTTTCTGATCTGTTATTTTTTAACAAGTCCTGTCTTTATCACAGGCACCTTCCTAGGTAAGTCCTGCTAAGACTTTGGATACTGCCATAACACAGGCTGAAAGGGACCACGAGAGCTTGTCCTGCCCAGGCTGCTGAGGGCTTTATACAATCAGGTCTTGAAGGATGGAGTTCACATTAGAATCTGTTACCCAGCTGTCGTTGCAGGATGCTGCCTGTGTGCTTACCTGTAGGAAATGGACTGCTCCTTGATCCTGCAGATTTCTCTTTTTCTTTTGGATACAGTTCGTATTATTACTACAAGCCCTTACTGAACTAATGCATTTCTAGAGAATTGATTGTATAAGTACTGCTTGCAACATGTGAATGTATATGTAAAACCTCTCCCTTCAAATGTTTTTTAACTAGGAGCTAAGCAAATCTTGTGAAGCTAGCCTTAAATACAAAAAGTTAGAATTTGGACAGCAGTACTTTGCTGAAAGCGACTGTATGAGGAGGTACGTTTTGTCTTGCTTTTTTGGGGTTGGTGTAGAGAGGTTTTGGGTTTGCTATTTTTCTGCAAATTAGGATAAAGTTCGATGTTTCTGTAAAGGGCTATATATCTATTTTATTGCTAGATGGCATTTTTGAGTGGGTTACTGTGATGCAAAATAGTGGTATTTAATATTCCAGATGGTGTGTTTAATTTTCAGTCATGGATTGAAATTTCTGTTATGGGTCCATTTCAGTTATGGCTTTTTCCTTCATTGCTTTTAAATAAACATTATTACAGCTTGAAAAAACACCTTTAGTCACAAATACAGGATGAAAATAAATTTATTAAAAACAAAGGAAAACAAACCAAACAAAACCCAAACCCAAATTGATTTTTTATTAATGAATAATTCAGATTAATTTATAATTAATTCAATCCTGAGTAAAATCAAGGAGGTTTGTTCAGTGCTGCTACTGTTTTGTGTTTTACCACCCGATTTTATTTGATTGCTGATGCGAAAACAGCTCTTCATCTTCTACCCATAGGCACGTGTAAGTTAGGGAGTAGAGATGGTGTTCCTTCGAGTATTAAATGCTTCAGGTTTCTCTACGCCTTGTTTTGTGGCTTGAAAATAACCATAAACGTATCACGGACTTTCACTGAGGCACCTCCGGAAAGGCACAGCCCGGTTCCTTCCCGCAGGCCATGCCGGAAACCCGGCGGCGCGGTTCGGAGGTGCCGGTTCGGGGCTGTCGCTGTGGCGAGGCTCTGGTGCGTGTACAACCGCCATGGGAGGATGAGGAGAGCCCCTCTCCCGCTTCCCTCCGCGCCCTCCCTCGGCCCCTCCGCCCGTCTCGCTGGCGGCGGAGCGCCTTGTGACGTCGCCGCGGCCGCGCAGAAGTCGAAGCGCAGGCTGCGGGTTCGTTTCCTCCGCCCGCTCTGTGCCAGACGCGCCGGGAGGCGGGACGGGAGAGCATCGCTGGAGGGAGGCAGCCGCCGGGAAGCGCCAGGCCGGTGCACAGGCTTGCTCCGGCGGTGAGGTAAGAGACGGGAGTGAGGGGTAAAAGGGTCTCACAGCCGAAAGGGGGGAAAACAAGAAGAAAGAGTAAAAAGAGAAGACACGACTCCGCCGGGACTCGAACCCGGAACCTTTGAATCCCTTCAACCCTCTAGAAGTCCAATGCGCTATCCATTGCGCCACGGAGCCACCTGTTGGAGTGTTTGCACACCGCCCAGAGAGCCTGCGCGCGGCAGGACCCTCGCTGAGGGGAGCCATGTTTGACTCTTGAGCGGGGAACGCTTTCTCCTTATTCCTTTTATTTATTCCTTTTATTTTGGGTTCTTTTTTAACGGTATGAATAGGATGAGTCTTACAAACCGCCTCTGGAGGCAGCCTCTGCGTGCCGCTGTGAGCGCTGTCCCCGGGGAGGGAGGCTAGCTTCCTGGTAGGTGCTCACCGCAGGGCTGCGTCCTTATTTCTTGTGAGAGGCTGACTTTCTGGTTTACGTTCATCGGTGTATCAATGCAAAGTATTTGTCGCCATCTCACTTTGGCATTTTCGATATAATTATATTCCACAGTTGCCTTATATAGGGAACTGTTCTTCAGTCATCCATGAATTTGCATAAGGATTTTTTCCTCTATGCAAGATATAATTCCTCCACAGGATTGAGTCTTTTTACACAGACGAAGGTGATAACGTTGCTGGATTAGATAAAATGATTTTGTTTTAACAGATATGAACATTTCTCATATTGCACTTTTAAGACCATTCCATTCCTGGAGTAAATGGGAACTTTCCAGGCAAAAAAAACCACCTTTCACTCACAGTGTCGGAAATACGGAAAAAACACTGCTTCAGTTCCAGAGTTATTTGAAACCAAATTATTGTAACATTGGTGATTTCCAGCACTGTAGGTTTTTAGGGATAGTTTAAAGAGGGGTGTGTGTATGTGTTAAGCGCCAGCATCTGAATTAAAGGAGCCTATAAAGATGTGATATTTATGGGGCATTCCATGCACTGCAGCGTTTTGCTGGCTTTCCAGCGCCATCGAGACACAAAAAATACTGTTTGGGAATCTGGAAGACATGACATAGGTGACCAGTAAAACTGTGTCTATGCAATCTCTGCTAGACACTGCAACAACTTGCATGAGTCAACAGAGAAATAAGATGTGGGAATCACACCTGGAAATTAGTGACTGAGAGTAGTTTGGAGACACTAAAAAACCCTTGTGAATGGAAAGAATAAAAAGGAAAATAAATCAGAGAAGTAACATTCTATTTTGTGACAGTATTTTCAATGTGGGTGAAAACATTACTGTATTACTGCGGTCATTATGCTGAGTAACTGTGAATGCCTATTCTTAAATCCATTAAAGAGAGCAATAATGGCACTGTATCTGTTCTAAAATCACAGTAAAACCCCCAGTGGATTCAGTGGAACAAGATTTTTCCTTAAAACTGTAATTATGGTCTGAAACAAGTCTTTGTTTCTTTTAAAGTAAGAGCAGGCATATTAGAAACCCCAGAAGACAAGAGTATGAGGCAAGGTTCAGAGCAGGTCTGATTGCATTTACAAGCTCTAGGTTCCCATGGGCTTACCACAGCTGTTCCATTATGAACAGAACTCTTCTAGTGCTCCTGGTACAGGAATGCAAAGTGTGGAAACTTTGAGTTCTCAAGGCCTTGCACTGCATAAAAGAAACGGAATTTTCATTCTTAACAACTGAGCTGACCTTCAGAATAGTTTTATGTTTGTGCAACTGAAGTAAACCACTTTGAATAACTAAGACTCACTATAAGTATCTTACAGTTTCTGAATACCTGGGCTCATCTACTGTAGGGTGAAGTGACTGTCAGTACCTTACCAGTGTGATTTGCTAACCTGGTGCCTTTGAGCAGCACAGCACTAAATGACTGCAGATAATGAAGAATCAGTCTGCTGTGAGAAGACTAGTTCTGAAGGTGTACAAGTGAAAAATCCCAACATTCACATGATTGTTATTTCCTCTCATGTTCGTTTTGGTTAGTTGATTTACACAGGTAGGTGAAGCCTGGCTGCTGGTTCTGTTTATGCAGGAGGACTGACTGGGGGAGCGTTTGGAAATTTTCTAGGGATACTTCAAATTAGTCAAGTCAGTTTCCTGTTTTATCCTGTAAATGTAGTCCGAAAGCAAAGTCCGCCTTTCCTTTTGGACAGCAGATGGAGCTGCTGCATGAGAAACAGCAGAGCTCCGGGTTCGTAGTGCTGCCAGAGAATGCCCTCTGAACTGATGGGGAAAATGCACAGGGCCTGAGGATACTGAAAAAAGCTCCTTCAGGGAGGGTTTCGTTTGCTAGTTTGCTATTTTATTATTATTTATTTTCTTAACATGCTTCATGTTGTAGATGTTTCTGCATCTCTGCCCTTTCCTCAGTGGAGGCTGTAATCAGCATGGGACTATCAGGGCCCTGGAGAATTCGCCTCTTTATTTGTCGAGCTGCCAGTAGGGAGACTGTTGTTAAGAACTTCTTCCAATTATCCTGTTTATGGCTGTTGCTGGACTAATACGTGTTCTGCTCTCTCAAATGTATTTGGGTAGATAGGAGTAATTCCCAAAGGTAGTGTCTCGAGCAGTTAAGGGAACAGGAGCTAAATCACTCCTGCGACGGGTACAATGTTAATTCTACATACAATGTTAATTCTGTGTAGCTCTATGAACAGATGAGCTGTGAGATAAATACAGTCTTTTGATGGAAAAGTTTGGACCCCTTTCCTCATGTTGCATAAGTAATTTTTTTAATAGTATTTGTTAAATACAGTCCTTGGATCTTAGTCATTGTTTTCTGTGATGATGCAGTCAGTGAAGAGCCTAGGGACTGGTTAGAATGGTATCACTTGCAGTTCATTCGTACTTGCTCAGATTCCTTCTAATATATTCTTACAGAATAAATGTAAAATTATATTTTCATCATTGATATCGACAATTTTATTATTTATTATACATTACAAAATAATATATTTATGTATCACATCTTAAAGTTAATTTCATTTCTTATTGTCCTGGGTTCAGCTGTCACAGTTACTTTTCTCTTTCCTAGTAGCTGGTGCAGTGCTGAGTTTTGGCTTTAGCCTGAGAACAGTGCTGATAACACACTGGTGTTTTAGTTGTTGCTAAGTAATTCTTACTCTGATCAAGAACTTTTCAGTCTCATGCTCTGCCAGTGAGGAGGGGCACAGGAAACCGGGAGGAAGCAGAGACAGGACACTTGATCCAAACTAGCCAAAGAGGTATTCCACAGGGTATTCCAGATGGTTAGATCACTGCTCGGATCGGGCTGGGTATCAGTCGGCGGGTTGTGAGCAGTTGTATTCTCTTGCCGTGTTATTCCCCTTATCATTATTATTATTGCTGGTAGCAGTAGTGGTTTTGTATTATACCTTAGATACTGGACTGTTCTTATCTCAACCCATGGGATTTACATTCTTTCCATTCTCCATCCCATCCCTCTGGGAGCAAGGGGGAAGAAAGGGGAGACTGAGCGAGTGGCTGTGTAGTTCTGAGTTGCCAGCTGGGCTTAAACCACGACAGTGGGCCTGAATAAGGTTAAAATATATCAGAATGTGATGATTCTTTTGAGTGTTCTTTAATCTTACTAACTGGAGAAAAACAGGATAATCATTCTCCACCTTTCTTGTACTTGTGATTTTTAATGGTTTTCCTTTGTTGTGGTAGACATACAAGCTGTCAGGATACTTGCAACTTGGTAGTGTAAGAGTGAAACCAAGATATGCCATAATGCACTGATCAACTGTTAACTCTGGGCTCTCTGCTACGCAGGTCATTCCAAATGCTCGATCTGTGTGCCTCAACACTTTGATTCTTCCTTATGTAGAGTGAAAACATCAGTTCCTGGAACAGTAGAACTGAAGCCACAGAGCAACAAATTCCAGCTCTTTCTCAAGGATCAATCCACCATCTTTTGAGTATGTTGAGGGGCCTTGGGTGCAGAGTTTGAATTCTGGGAACAGTTGGCATCCTAGCCAGTCTGCATTGCTGCAGGGAGGTTTCTTGCCCAAATGTGACACCAGTAGTGGAGTAGACACACGTGGCTGGACATCCCAAATACAAGATTACTTTAGCACTATTTCAGAGTGATTTGTACTGTAAGAAAATTCTGGTTATACTGGTCTGTACTGTGTACTAGAGAAGATGAGGAGAATGACTAGGGAAGATAAACATTGCAGCATGGAGTGCTACCGTGACACTTACGTGACAGGCTTTTTCATTCAATCCTATCTAGTGTTGACAAATGACTAACGTTTCTGCAGAACAGGAAATTCAATCTTCATGTTTCTTAAATCTAGAGAGATGTCCTGGGTTCAGCAGTAGCAGTCATTTTTCTCCCTCATAGTAGCTGGTGCAGTGCTGTGGTTTTGATTTTCAGCCTGGGAACAATGCTGATAACGCGGATGTTTTTAGCTGCTGCTCAGTAATGTTTACTCTGACCAAGGACTTTCTGAGTCTCATGCTCTGCCAGGGAGGAGG